>JASDQU010107790.1:107186-117550 GCA_032191745.1 Picea mariana
TTTTCCAAGTTTGGGTTTTGAATATATATATTTTAAATGTATTGTTTTCATGGCATTATGTATTATTTTGTGTTTGGAGTGATAAACTAAGATTTTAAAAGTAAGCATTTAAGGGTTGATTTGATGATTTTGTTTGTAGTAACGATGATTTCGATTACCACTTTAAAAAAAATGTCATTTTAATACCCCAAATTTAAAATGGGTGCTATCGGTAGCGGTACTTTTGAATTTGATGGTTGATTTTAGGTTTTGCTTTTAATGGTATTGACTGCTAAAAATAAGATTTCAAAATATCTATAAATTTAACGTTTTGAAACAAAAAAATTCTGTCACATCATTTTTTGTTTAGATGTCGATTTGAAGGTTTTTATGAGCTACTCTATGAGTTTTGAAGGCCATGTTTGAAAAATGTTGTAATTTTGACCCCGTTTGAAAAAATGGTGCTACTGATAGCACCATTTTTTGATTTGGGTGTTGATTTTCATGTTTTTTTGTAAAAATATGGGTTTTTTGGGCCATAATTCTCATTTTGAGGTCACATTTCTCATTAAGTTGGTAACTTTGTTAGACAAAAAGTCGAGAATGATGACAATGGAGGGGGGACAAAGGAAGGGTGAGAGGTGAGGTGAGAAAGGGAGAAGTGGGGGGGACAAGATAGGGGCTAGAAGAAGCCATGGAGAGGGATCGACTGGACACGAGGCAATGAGGGAAAGGGTTCGCATGTAAGGAAAAGAGGGGGCCAAGAAAAAGAAAGGGGCCCGCTGAATGAAAGGCCAAATTCATAAGACCAACTAATGGAAGAGGAGCTAAGTGACACATATGAAATTGAAATGATCATTGATGACGAGAGAGCTGGCTTCCCCTTTGACTCCACAGTTGGTCAAATGATCAGGAAGCGAGTTTAGGTCCCGCTTGACATGCCACAGGAACAACTGATTAAAGTCCTTGAGGATGCCCTAGATACATATGAAGATATATTTGAAGCTCACATCTACTGGGAGGGTGGAAAGCCTTAGGTGCCTTATTGTGTTCTCGGAGTCACCCACAACTGAGAGGATTCTGATGTTTTTGGTTTTGGCTATAAGTATTCTTTGTAAGAGGGCATATGCTTCACCCAAGTTATTGGTGGCTACTCCTAGATTCCATGATAAAGTGGACTCAATGTGCCCTCTAGGTCCATACAAAACCCCTCTCGCATATGTCACCCTAGGGTTCCCTTTGGAGGCTCCGTCAAAGAATAAAGTGAATTGGTCTTGATCTCGTAACCGAATTGTGAAATTAAAAGTCGAGAGTTGAAGCTGCCATGATGATCCAAGTTGAGCTGGGAGGAGGAATAAAATTTTAATGGGGAACCTCACCATTCACTTTGCTTCCCAATGATCGAGAGCGTTAGGCTGAGTAGGTCACAAGTCTCTTGAATTGATGTGCTCTAGGAGGAGGCCTTCAAATTTAGCAGCCACCATTTTCGGAGTAGATTAAGCCCCCTATGTTTTTGGCTAACCATATTTTCCAATAGAAAAAATACAGAAGAGACAATGAGATTCTCTTGAAAACATGATTACCTTCAAAGGATCCAAGGTAGGTTTGGGGTCAACGGAAGAGGATCTTTTCAATTGAAGAGGGCCATTGGATTATGTAAACAAGTTCATGCAAAATAATGTTCCACAATGCCTTGGAGAAGGGACAATGCAAAAAATGGTGATTAGAGGAATCCAAATCAATGCAACATAGAACACACTTGGAAGGGCCATGGATGCCCCATTTTGCCAAGTTTTCCTCGATAAGCACTTTTTGATGCATGAGGGTCCAATAAAAGACACTTATTTTTGGAAGGTTGACTCCACTCCATATCCCTCACCATCTAGAAGATCTTGGAGAGAGACTAGACTGCAAAATCTCTAACTGATATACATGTTTGAATGTGTATCCGAGTTTTCCCTATCCTCTACAGTCTCTTGAATCACGATGGAGGGCCCCACAACCATACAACTTACAAAGAAGAGACTTGGAGAGAGATTGAAAGTGGGGAGGGAGGTCTCCCAGATTCCAACCCAACCATCTACTAGAATGCTCTTCCCAAAGGGAGATGTCAAACAATGTGAGCTTATTTTATAAGTCCAACCAATTTTTCATGGGGATAAGATCATGCATGGTCATGAGGGGAGGTATTCCCATAATGTTGTCCTACCATATTTTAATGTGTTTCCCATTCTCATGAGTCCAAGTGAGATTAGAAGAGAGGATGGGAAGGGAAGCATGGAGAGGTGCCAAATTTGAGAGCAAGCAGGGGGAGAAGGTGGGTCATCCAAGCATCTCAAACAAGATCCATGGAAGTATTTATGATTTAAAACAATTTTCCACCATTCCTTATGACCAATGACTAGCCTCCAAAGGATCTTGGTGCCAAGGGATTTATTCATGATGGAGGGGTCCCAAATCCCAAGCCCACCATTAGATTTAGGGGCCTAGACCACATTCAACTTGCTAGGTGAAATATTTTATTGTTGGATTTTCCTCCTTGCTAGTGGAATCCACGAATTTCCAAAACAAAGCCAAGGAAAAAGGAGACGGGAGCAAGCAAAGCAAAGAACTGAAAAATCGATAGGGCACTTAAAATGAAGTTTATGAGGACAATTCTACCAGTTGGATTTAGCAAGTGTGCTCCCTATTGAGAAAAAATAGATTTGAGCTTATTCAAGGTGGGATGCCATAAAACTATAGTCAAAGGTTTTAGACTCGGGGGAATTCCTAGAAATTTAAACGATTTCCATTTATCATCAAATAAGAAGCTGAAAATCCTGGCTCTTGCTCTAGTATGATCGAGGCTAGTATTCCAAGTGAAGAGATGGATTTTGGCATTGTTAATTAGACCATCAAAAGAATTTGTGAATAGATCCAAAATGGTTTAAAATGTAATGGCAAGGACAATAGAAGCTGCATTGATGAGAAGGGTGTCATAAACAAATTGGGAATGGTTGAGTCTTTTAGCGCCCCTCACAATTTTAATGCCAGGAATGGATTTTTCCTTTCTAGCATGCTCTGACGATCTGCTAAGAACTTCATCCATAAGAATGTATGGTAGGGATTAGAGGGGGAAGCCTTGGCGTAACCCTTTGGAGGCACAAAAGAAGGAGGTGGGACAACGATTGACAAGGTGGGCGATCCATGGGGAAGTGAAGTAGGCATAGACCCATTTGAGGAAAATTTTTATCAAAGCCAAAAAAATTTAAGACTTCTAAAAGGAAGCTATGCCTTACCATATCAAAGGTGTTAGCCATGTATAGCTTGATTATCATACCTTTTTCCTTTCTTGTTTTGATGGACTGAATGGCTTCCTAGACAAGGATAATGTTGTCAATGATCTGTCTTTTTCCTACAAAGCCTCCTTGATTGGGGGAGACGAGCCTGGGTAGAAGAGGTTTTATTTTATTCACTATGACTTTTAAGATAATTTTATAAGAGAAACAGGCCTGAATCTGGAGAAGGAGGAGGGATTTACCTCTTTGGGGACAAGGTCCAAGATGGAAGAACTAGTGCTGCCACCCATGAAAGTTGATTTTTGAACGTACCTCACCATATGAACTAAGTCAAATTTGATAGTGTTCCAATAAATTTTGTAAAAGTGGGAAGAGAAACTGTCGAGCCTTGGAACTTTATCAAGTTCCATTTGTTGGATGGATTTGAGGATTTCAAATTCTTCCATGGGATCCGAGAGCTCTTTGTTGTCTCACTGATTAATAATTTGAGGGATATGATCTAATAGCTAGGAAATGTCAACCTGTTGAGAGAGAGGTGGCTCAGTATACAAAAATTTGAAATTATGAAAGGCTGCCTCTTTATCCTGGGCAAAGTTAGAAGTAGTCATCCCATCAACTTTCACAATTTCTTTGACATTATTCTTCCATAACCCGGCTCTGTCTTGTCTATGAAATAACTTAGTATTCATGTCCCCTGCTTTTAGCCATAGGTTCTACGATTTTAGACGCCAAGTTTCTTCCTCCACTCTAAGGGAATTATGGTATTGTTGGAAGGCTTGTTGTTCTTCTTGTAAAATTTCCCTTGTGATTGTCCCCTCTTCCATCTTGTCCTGATAGGTCTTGACTTTTTTGAGAAAGGAGGCAATTTGCAAGGAAGGATATTTATAGACAGATTTGACCCATTCCTTGAAAATGTTTTTATTCCTTTTCAATTTATGTTCCCAAATGTGAACAAGGGAGCTCGTGACCCAACAACTCAAAGAATTGGATATTAATTTGAAGAAGGAGGGATCTTGGGCCCATAAGGATTGAATCTAAAGGGAATTAGCCCAAAATCCTCAATCTTAGACATAATAAATGAAATTGGCTAATGGTCGGAACCTCCCCATGGATGAATGAATGAAGAGAAAGAAAGGTTACCCTCTAGGAAGGAATTGCTTACCACAAATCTATATAGTTGAGTTGCGATATGACCTGGACCTAGGCATCGATTTGGCCAAGTGTATCTGCAATTCTTAGGTTTAATATTTGAAAGATCCATGATGGAGATGAGGTCCTCCATTTTCTCTCTCAAGGAGTCTCTGACTAGATTGTCACCTCTCGTTTCCTTGGGATGTAAGATTGTGTTGAAGTCACCAACAATGATACAATTGGGATACACATTTGAACTCTGAAGACACTTATTTTTGGAAAATTTCCTCCACTCAATATCCCTCACCATATAGGAGATCTTGGAGAGAGACTAGACTACAAAAGCTCTAATCGATACACATGTTTGACTGTGTATCTGATTTTTCCCTATCCTATGCAGTCTCTTGAATCACGATGGAGGGGCCCACAACCATACAACTTAAGAATAAGAGACTTGGAGAGAGATTGAAGGCGGGGAGGGAGGTCTCCCAGATTCCAACCCATCCATCTACTAGAATGCTCTTCCCAAAGGGAGATTTCAAACAATGTGAGCTTGTTTTGTAAGTCCAACCATTTTTTCATGGGGATAAGATCATGCATGGTCATGATGGGAGGTATTCCCATAATGTCGTCCTTCCATATTTTAATGTGTTTCCCATTCTCAGGAGTCCAAGTGAGATTATAAGAGAGGATGTGAAGGGAAGCATGGAGAGGCACAAAATTCGAGAGTAAGCATGGGGAGAAGGCGGGTCATCCAAGCATCTCAAACAATATCCAAGGAAGTATTTATGATTTAAAACAATTTTCCACCATTCCTTATGACCAATGACTAGCCTCCAAAGGATCTTGGTGCCAAGGGATTTATTCATGATGGAGGGGTCCCAAATCCCAAGCCCACCATTAGATTTAGGGGCCTGGACCACATTCCAACTTACAAGGTGAAATATTTTATTGTTGGATTTGCCTCCTTGCTAGTGGATTCCATGGATTTCCAGAGTAAAGCCAAGGCAAAAGGAGAGGGGATCAAGCAAAGCAGAGAACTAAAAAATCATCACGACACTTAAAACAAAGTTTATGAGGACAATTCTACCAGCTGGATTTAGCAAGTGTGCTCCCCATTGAGCAAATTTAGATTTTATCTTATACAAGGTGGGATGCCAGGAAACTATAGCCAAAGCTTTTAGACTCAGGGGAATTCCTATAAATTTAAATGATTGCCATTTATCATCAAATAGGAAGCCGAAAATCCTGGCTCTTGCTCTAGTGTGATCGAGGCTAGTATTCCAAGTGAAGATATGGATTTTGGAATTGTTAATTAGACCCTCAAAAGCATTCGTGAATAGATCCAGAATGGTTTTAAATCTAATGGAAAGGACAATAGAAGCTGCATTGATGAGAAGGGTGTCATCAACAAATTGGGAATGGTTGAGTCTTTTAGCGCCCCTCACAATTTTAATGCAAGGAATGGATTTTTCCTTTATAGCATGCTCTGGCGATCGACTAAGCACTTCATCCATAAGAATGTATAGTAGGGGTGAGAGGGGGAAGCAATGGCGTAACCCTTTGGAGGCACACAAGAAGGAGGTGGGACAACCATTGACAATGGCGGCGATCCAGGGGGAAGTGAAGCAGGCATAGACCCATTTGAGGAAAATTTTATCAAAGCCAAAAAAATTTAAGACTTCTAAAAGGGAGTTATGCCTTACCATATCAAAGGTGTTAGCCATGTCTAGCTTGATTATCATGCCTTTTTCCTTTATTGTTTTGCTGGACTGAATGGCTTCCTAGATAAGGATAATGTTGTCAGTGATCTATCTTTTTTCTACAAAGCTTCCTTGATTGGGGGAGACAAGCCTGGGTAGAAGAGGTTTTATTTTATTCTCTATGACTTTTAAGATAATTTTATAAGAGAAATAGGCCTGAATCTGGAGAAGGAGGAGGGATTTACCTCTTTGGGGATAAGGTCCAAGAAGGAATAATTAGTGACACCACCCATGCAAGCTGATTTTTGAATGTACCTCACCATATGAACTAAGTCAAATTTGATAGTGTTCCAACAAATTTTGTAAAAGTGGGAAGAGAATCCGTCGAGTCCTAGAGCTTTATTAGGTTCCATTTGCTGAATGGATTTGAGGATTTCAAATTCTTCCACGGGATCTAAGCGCTGTTTGTTGTCTTGCTGATTAATAATTTTAAGGATATGATCTAATAGCTGGGAAATGCCAACATGTTGAGAGAGAGGCGGCTCAATATACAAATTTTTGAAATTATGAAAGGCTGCCTATTTATCCTGGGCAAAGTTAGAAGTAGCCATCCCAACAACTTTCACAATTTCTTTGACATTATTCTTCCATAACCAGGCTCTGCCTTGTCTATGAAAGAACTTAGTATTCATGTCCCGTGCTTTTAGCCATAGGCTCTGTGATTTTAGACGCCAAGTTTCTTCCTCCACTCTAAGGGAATTATGGTATTGTTGGAAGGCTTGTTGTTCTTCTTGTAAAATTTCCCCTGTGATTGTCCCCTCTTCCATCTTCTCCTGATAGGTATCGACTTTTTTGAGCAAGGATGCAATTTGCAAGGAAGCATATTTATAAACAGATTTGACCCATTCCTTGAGAGTGTTTTTAGTCCTTTTCAATTTATGTTCCCAAATGTGAACAAGGGACCTTATGACCCAACAACTCAAAGAGTTGGAAATTAATTTGAAGAAGGAGGGATCTTGGGCCCATAAAGGATTGAATCTAAAGGGCATCAGTCTAAAATCCTCAATCTCAGACATAATAAATGAAAATGGCTAGTGGTCGGAACCTCCCCATGGTTGAATGAACAAAGAGCATGAAAGGTTACCCTCTAGGAAGGAATTACTTACCACGAATATGTCTAGTTGAGTCGCGATATGACGTGGACCCAGACATCGATTTGTCCAAGTGTATCTGCAATTCTTAGGTTTAATATTTGAAAGATCCATGATGGAGATGAGGTCCTCCATTTTTTCTCTCGAGGAGTCTCTGAGGCCCCTACAACTCCGTTGAATCATAAACTCGTCACCTACTATAAAAGCTTGCAAATTATTGCAAAGCCTATATAAATATTTATTATGAAGTAATAATAGGTGAGGTACCCTAGGAGAAAACTCACTAAAGTGACTATTTTAAGACATAACATTTCCCTCAACATGTTGGCATAATATCATTTCAATTATGGTGCTTCAAAGCAATGGTATATTGATCTAAAGTTCTTGTGGTTTTATCAATACACATGTTTGGGTGATGCACCATGTTTGTTTGCATTTGAGTATGGTATATGTCAGTTTGTGAAAACATCAAGTTATGGTATGATCCGGATTATTTTCGGCACGAAATGAGAGCGGAGATATAATAAAGAAATGCACAGAGATATCACGTATATCCAGTAATATAACAGAAATATATCAGAGATGCAACCATAAACATAGAGATACAGTAATACACGATTTCTATTAATGAAAGAAATGTACAGAGACTGTAAAAATACAGAGTGAAAGACTCGCTAGAATGCTGGCAGCTTATCTCTGAGAAGAGATGTGACGGCTACTCGCATTCGCAAGAAGATGGTTACAATGAGGCTCGAAATGCCTTTTTACAATAGCTGGGAATGCCAAAAGTCATAGACATCCAAAAACCTAACCCTAGGAGATGAAGCGCCAAAATTCATGTGGGCCCCGTTTGGGTAAGTTGGTGCATCAACTTCCCGGGGTCGTAACTTTTGCATACGATCTCCGTTTTAGGCGTGTGATAGCTCGTTGGAAAGGTATCATCGAGGAGATTCATTTTGGGGCCTCAATCATGCCTTTGGCTATCATTGAGAACCTCGATCTCGAAAAACCTTCATTTAGGCCCTCAAAATGGCCCCGGAAGTGAAAACCTGCTAAAAATAGTAAATTGCCAAAATGGCCAGAAAATTGTTTTGAGCCATTTGGAAAAGGTGGATGGCCCCCGATATCCACCTGGATCATGGTAACTCTATTTCACTTCTCAACATCATGGCATCATTAAGCATGGCACTTGTGAAGTTTGCAAAGAACATGGTTTGTCTTGTTCCTATGATTATATGCACGATGAACATCAAGGTTATTTCCTATACTATGACCTTCAAAGCATAACAAGTTTATAAATTTAAGATATATAAACTTTAAATGGTTTATACAGTTTATATGGTTTTCTTTTGAGTTTGATATATATACATATGAATGTGCCATTTTTCATATGGCAATGGACTCAAGATATGTCAATGATATGTTTGGTTTTGCAAATTGTGTGTGTGTGTGTGCAAGTTGGTTTGGCATTTTTTAATGTATATGATACATAGTTATTTGATCTAACCCATTAGACTTGGATATGCATGCAAACATAAATATCATGGTTAAAGTGAGTTGGTATTTTTATAGAGACTATAAAAATACAGAGTGATGAACTCGCGAGAATGGTGGAAACTTATCTTTGAGAAGAGATGTGACGACTACGCTCATTCGCAAGAAGACGAGTACACTGAGACTCTGAAGGCCTTTTTACAATAAACATGAATGCCAAAACCCTAGACATCCAAAAACCTAGTCCTAGGAGATGAAGCGCCAAAAGTCATGTGGGCCCCGTTGGGGTAAATTAGTACATCAACTTCACGGGGTCGTAACTTTTGCATACGATCTCCGTTTTAGGCGTGTAATAGCCCGTTGGAAAGGTATTTTAGATAACTACACATTATGCCATCAAAATTTGACATAGTCAATAGTTTCACTATGGCAAGCCCCAAACATGTTACTTAGGGCCTCAAAATGGCCCCAGAAGTACAAAAGATGTACTGAGATGAAAACTGCCAAAATAGGCCAATTGGAATAGGTGGGAAGCCACCAATATCCACCTAGATGTTGTGTAGGGCTTCAGGATAGCCCCGGAAGTGCATAACCCACAATTACAAAGAAGTGTCCCAATTACAGAGAAATGTGTTGAACTGAAAACTGTCAAGATGAGCCAGTTGGAATTTGGAACTGAGCGGCCACAAATATCCACTTGGATCATCTATCTTGGGTGGTAGAAAAGAGAAGTTGTTATGATTCCCACCTAGTTTCAAATCCAACTTGTAACATGTTCTCTCTATATGATTTGATTGTTGATTGGGGCTCTTTGTGAGATAATTGTTGATTGGGGCTCTTTCTAAGCTAATTATTGATTGGGGCTAGCAAGATACTAGGAATCTCATTTTCACTTATAGGATGAAGGGTGGGAGCTTGGAACATGAAAAAAAAATCTATGTGTGTTTGTTACATGTAACCAAGCACCCTATCCTCTATCCCATAGGCAACATCAAGATATTCTCCATGGCTCACAAAGAGTGAACATGTTACAGGTGGGATTTGAACCTAGATATGGAGGATGACAATTTCTCCTCCAAACCACCTAAGTGGGACCCAATTGATATGTGTGTGTGTCAATTGGGTATAAATAAAATTGATGAAAGGAAAATTATTTTCCTCCCCCTCTTAGTTTAAATCTCACTTTGTGACATGTTTGTTCTTCATGAACCAATTTTTGTTGATATGTTTATCCCTGAGCCCCAAAGGATCTAGTTTATTGTAGGTACCATCCTTAGAATGAGGGGAAGTGCCTAGTGGATTTCCCAATAATATGTGACAACCCACCCCACCCATGGTGGAGATTAAGTTGTTGTGAGGAAAATTTGTTACCCTCCCCACCCAGGTTCAAATCCCACTTTGTAAAATGTTTACTCTTATTGAAGATTGTTGATACACTATATATGATATATTCATAAGTTGTTGAGCTAGCCTTGTGCCCTAAATAATTTACCCTATTTACCATCCTCAAAATTAGGGGAAGTTCCTTGTAGGTTTTCCTCATAATTTGTTACACAAAAAAAGAAAAAAACCATGATTTATATTCAAGTAGAATGAAAATTACATTTTCCATGCAATATGACATAATT
>JASDQU010107790.1:120375-142427 GCA_032191745.1 Picea mariana
AAAAAAAAAAAAAAAAAGTTAAAAATATATATAAACTAAGCTTAAATGAGAATTTTTTTTTTAAAGGGTAAAAGAAAAAAGTATAGTCCAAAAACTTTAGAAAACTTTTTTTTTTGTAAGCGAGTGTAAGAAGTTGTATTGCTGCAAAAAGATTATGATACAAAAAAGGGGGGCATCCTGGTCTGCCCATTAGGAAACCGGACCAGGGGTTCCCGAGTTGCACTTGCTGATATATACGAGGGGTGGGATCGGTCTGCCACTAGGGGAAACCAGGCAAGTCCTACCATAACCAGTTTTAAAAAAGATAAGCAACATAGACATAAAAAACAGAAGCTGAGACAACCCACTAGACCCAAGTGGGTAGTGGGCCGAACTGACCTGACTACACTTGACATTCTGTCATTAGACTATCCATTCACTAGTCCAGGACAATGATGTGTTTCTTTCCACCATCCGCCTGGCTCTTGTTCTCATCCTTCCGGGAGATCGTGCGAGTCTTCCTGATGTGGACTGGTGCACCGTGTCCATCGGCTGGTGTGATGTCCATGTGATGGACATAGCGCAGATAGAGGTGGAATTGAGCAACCAACCACTCCATCTTGGATTTCTGGTCCTTCTTGACCTCAACTAACAGTTTGGTAATAGTTTCCAGATTGCCGAGGCGACTCAGGATTTCCTCCAACATTTTCTTGTGTTCCTTGTTTTCCTCCTGTCTGGCTTCTTTCATTTCTGAACTCACTTTGCTGATCATCATCTTAGTTAGCCACACCATCTCCACTATTTTATGGTAGAGGGTTTCCCTGGGCTGCGTGGCCCCCGGATCAGTTACCCAGTCTGCTTCTTATGCCAATGCATCCCATTCTTTTCCTTTGCATTTTTATTTTATTTCCTTTTCCCACCGGGTAATGGTCACTTTTCCTTTCGGTGCAACCAGAGTTTGGAAGGTGCCCTCTGCATCTTTTGCCACCTGCTCCATTCTTGACACCCACTGTGGACTATTCAGAACTTCATTTCCAAGGGGATTCCTCTTAATGCGCATTCGCTTCTTTCGCACCATCCCGCTTGGCCTGTCGCAGCTCCTTTGCTGGATACTCAGCCTATACCTCACTTCAAAGGGATTCTTCCTTGCCCTGCCCTTGTATCTGTGATAGCCCTTGCAATTGTGCTCCTTCTGTTTGCGACTATTCTTACTGTCTCTCCTCTTATTGATCTTCCCCTACTGCGGGCTTGTCCTTCCAATCATGGTTTGCTTGTAGTGGTGAGCACTCCCGTCCTTTTCCCCATTGTGGATTGTATGATCATGATGACTCGGCCTTTATCCCTGTGCGAGTCCCTATCCCTACTTGCTTGAGATCCGACTGTGCTCCTCTTCGTACCTATACTTTGGCATGGTGGACCGATTCTGGACCATGTCACTCCCTCATGCCTTACATCATTCATTGCATGCGGTTTTTTTTCTGAACTTTCCCACATGCTTTCCCCACAACTCTTACTGTCGAAAGGGCCTTGCTGTCGTACCCCCACCTACTGTTTATGTTGATCCTGCATGGTAATTGGTGGATGAGTGTTAGGCAGTCATATCCTACCTGGGTCCTGCGTGCCTACCGCTAGGCCTTGCGCTGCCCTCCTCAATGTGACCTTCCTTGCATAAGCTTCCTTCACGGTCTTTTGTCACTAGTTGGACACAGTCTGTTCTGAGTTGTCCATTCAGGATGCTAATCCAGGTAGTGTCTAGTTTCAGACCTTCCTTGCCAACCCCTTTGTTGGTTGGCCTGTCCGCCAGGCCATTTGCTGACCTGCGAACCCAACCCAACCCAACTCCATTGTATTCAGAGTTTTCAGATGCTCCTGGATTTTTTGTAGGGAATGTGCCAGGCGCCAGTGTTGCTGAACCTTGCCCACTCTGGTGCCATTTTGGAGTCTCTTCACCGTGTTGATGACCAGGGTGGAGTCACCTTCCACGATAGTGTTTGTCATCCTTTCGCGATGTAGGATTTCAAGGCCAAGCTCTAGGGATCCAAATTACGCTGCGTTGTTGGTTGAGTTTCCCATACTCCCAGCGTACAACCAGATGATGTTACCACCACTGTCTCTGATTACCCCTCTCGTCCATGCCACTCCTGGGTTTCCTTTTGTCGCCCCGTCAAAATTCAATTTGAGGAACCCTAACGGAGGGGGGGTCCAATTGTGGTCTCCTATTTGGAGTTGCGGTTCCCGCCCTACCTGTGTGTCGTTGCACCCATATTTTAGGTGAAAAAAATCTAGGATGCGAGAGTCCTAGTCTGTGAGTTGTGGTTTTTCCTTCTTGCAGTTGCAGCTCTGCACCGTTTCTCGTATTTGTGAGATTATTGCATCCTTGAGATTTCCTTCTGGTAGGCTTTCATTCATGAAGATGCGTCGGTTACTTTCTTTCCATATTTCCCAGATGATCATCCCCATCGTTAGATTCCAGCAGAGGTTCACCATTTCATTTTTACTGTAACTATCATTCCAATTGTTGATGGTTGCACTGATGTTACCTCAGATCCTATTGGATTGGCAATAGATTCCTGCCGCCCAATCCCATATCTCTGCTGTGTAACTGCATTCATCGAGGAGGTGATTGGTTGTTTCCTCCTTGGCTTGACAGAGGTGGCAACGAGATGGAACTATATAACCCCTTTTTCTGAGGTTTTCCCAGGTTAGAATTCAGTTGTGAAGAACTAACCATTCGAACATTTTGATTTTTGGCCATTGGGGGCTGCACCAAATCTTTCCCTGCTGTTGCGCTGGTTCTTATTGGTCCTGGTTTGTGATGTAATACCATGCTTCTTTTAATTTGAATTCCCCACCATTTTCCCTACCCCACCTTAATTGGTCCTCTTCCTCTGAGACTACAATTTTCCTTTTCCCCAGTTCCTCCTCCACCTCTTTCGTTAGAGTTGCAATCCAGTCTCTATTTTTTGGATTAAGTTCGTCCCAGATCCTCCATCCATCGCTACCATTTCTTTTCTTCCAGTAGTGATGGATTTTTGTTTTGCCTTGCACTGTCATTTCTTGTTGGAGCTCCTCCCTATTTGGATTTTCCATTCTGGGTTCTTGTTGCCACACGTCTTCCCAGAATATGGCTGTTTTACCATTTCGGACTTCCCAAAAGCTGTGTTTATGGATCCAATTCTTGTTGCACCAGGTGAGATTCCAGATGGTTGATCCCTCCCTTGTGCCAATGAATCTAATTCGATCCTGGTCGTTGATGTTCGGGGCATACTTGGCCTTCCAAAGGTTTTCCCATGGTACTGATTTGTCCTTGACCCATCTCCACTAGAGATTTTCCTTGTAGGCTTCGTTGGTTACCTGTGGGTCTTGTAACCCCATGCCTCCTTTGCCTTTTGGTCTACAAACCTTCTCCCAGGCCACTAGGGCCCATTTCTTTTTATTTTCAGCACCTCGCCATAGGAAATCTCTTTGAATGGCTCTTATCTTTTGTAGTATTGCTTTGGGAGCGAGAAACATTGACATCATATACGCCGTGATTACTTGTAGAACCGTTTTGGTAAGGATAAGCCTCCCAGCCGAGTTGAGAGCTCTGTAAGTCCAATTTTTTACCCTCTCCTGTAGTTTGTTGATCACTACTTCCCACGTTGCCATTTTGCATGCTCTGTCCGTCAGGGGGATTCCCAAATATTTCATTGGGAGCGTTTTGCGTTCAAACCCCAGAATGTTGGCCATGTTTATTTGAATTGTAGGATTGGTGTCGAAGAAATAGATCATGGATTTGGAGTGGTTGATCTCTACTCCTGAGGCCTCCCCAAAGTCTTCTAAGATTCTTTTATAGGCTTTTGCTTTCTTGACCGTGGGTGTGCCATGGAGTAGGGTGTCATCAACAAACTGCTGTTGTGTGGAGGTTAGAAAATTTTCGAAAGGTTTGATGCCTTTTATTTCCCCTGCTGCAGTTTCACTTTTTATGCTTCTGCTGAGCCCTTCCATCATCAGAATGAATAGGAAGGGGGATAGCGGGTCTCCTTGTCTGATGCCTCTCAAAAGCTAGAAGGGTTTTGCTGGGGCTCCGTTGATTAGAAGTGAGTAGCTGGTCATTGAGTCTAGATTGACGATTCAGTCCTATTTGAAGCCAAAGGCTTCTAGCGTCTTGGTCATATAGCGCCAAATAATTTTGTCATAAGCCTTCGCCATGTCAAGTTGGATTATCATCCCCCTTCTCCTTTGGTTTTTCACTGTGTGTATAAGCTCATGGGCATGAATGATGTTGTCCATTATTTGTCTTCCTTCTATGAAACCCGCTTGTTCCTGTGAAATCAGTATGGGTAGGAGAGGTTTTAGTCTATTGGCTACGACTTTGGAGATTATCTTGTAAACTACATTGCATAAAGCTATAGGCCTATAGTGATATGGGGTCCTTGCTTCATTTTCTTTTGGGATTAGAGTGATCATTGTGGCATTTAACACTTTCAAGATGGTGGTCGAACATTTGGAGTCTTCCACCACCCCATAAATATCATGTTTAACCACTTCCCAGCAGGATTTGAAGAATTCCACTATGAATCCATCTGGACCTGGGTCCTTTCCATTGGGAATCTCCTAGACCACTTGGTCAATTTCCTCCTTTGCGATGGGTTTGATTAGATTGATATTTTGTTCCTCGGTGACCAACCTAGGGATGTGATGAGTTATCCTTTGTATGGCCTCTGTTCTGTCTTGGTTGGGTTCCTGGGCTATCCCCTGGAAGTGATTAACTAGTGTATCTTCAATTTCCTTGTGGGATTCTCTTTCGATCCCATCCTGATCCCCAATTTTCAGGATTTTGTATTGGGTTCTTCTTGCAATGGTTGTTCTATGGAAAAACTTGGTATTCTGCTCCCCTTCCTTTAGCCACCTGATTCTAGACTTTTGGTGCCATAGAGTTTCTTCCTGTTGGCACCTTGCTTCCCATTCCTGGGTCATTTGGATCTCTTCTCT
The DNA here is from genome assembly GCA_032191745.1 of Picea mariana. Taxonomy (NCBI): domain Eukaryota; kingdom Viridiplantae; phylum Streptophyta; class Pinopsida; order Pinales; family Pinaceae; genus Picea; species Picea mariana. The sequence continues at coordinate 125,329 of JASDQU010107790.1, forward strand.
TTTCCGATCCTCTGTGTAACCCTCGTCTATTCGGAGTTCCTGGGGTATCCTCATTCTTTGCTCGATATTTTTTTTTTCTTGGTTTATGTTTCCAAAGATTTCCTTGTTCCACTCCTTGAGTTTATGTTTGATGTACTTGAGTTTCTTATAAAGTTTAAACATCCTTGTCCCTTGATTCGGTAGTTCCTCCCACCACCATTGGTTGATGTTCTCCTTGAAGGTGGGATGTTCGATCCAAAATTTCTCAAATCTAAAAGGTTTGTTCTTAGGAGTGGTTTGGAAGTTTGCTTCCAATTGAACTGGATAATGTTCTGAACCCCCCCATGGAAGGATGTTGCAGTCTAAAGTTAGTCCCTGCAGAATGATGGATTCCGACACCAAGAATCGGTCTAGAATTGTAGCTACTTGGTGGTGATTTATTCGTTTGTAATTCCATGTGAATTGGCCATTGATGGTTCTGAAATCCACTATCTCCATTGTATCAATGAAAGCTGAGAATTCCTTCGCATCTCTATCCAGTCTCCTAGTGCCCCTTTTTTTCTTCGYAAGTGTCGTGATGATGTTGAAGTCCTCTCTCAGGATCCAGTGGAGGTTGTTGAATCAAGCCTTTAGATTTTCTAGGTCTAGGAGCATTCTCCTTTTTTCCTCCAACATCCGAGGACCATACACATTAGTGCATAGAATCACCTYCGTGTTACCTATAATTTGCATGTTAACCAAAAGTGTGTGTCTAGTGGCTTCGGCTACTAGTGGGTTCATTGATTGTGGGTTCCACAAAGTGAGAATTCCACCTGCCATTTGTTGGGACAAGGTACACAACTGGAACAAGTGGTCACCACGGTGGAACAATGCTTGGACGAGCCTGTCACCGAGCAAATCATTCAAGATTTTTCCGAGCAGGAGGCTCTGGCGAAGGAGCAAGTTGAGGCAGCTCGAGCTAAGCTCGAGGCCTTCAAAGCAGAGTTGCCCAGATCAGAGTGAGTCGGGACGAGTCACAGGTGAGTGTTGGGGGCCTATTGGCCCTCGACCAAGTTTTGGAGAACCTTGGTCGTGTTTGACCATTTTTGGGACTTTGACAGGCTGGTCAAAGATGGAGCGCCCAGGCGAAGCGGAGATCGCAGGATGTCGCCCCCTTTTGCGGGATTTTTGGGTTTTAGGGTTTATGTAACGAGTATGGGATGTCAGCCCATGGGTCTTACCCATGTTTAGGCCACTTTTGTAATGTATAAATAAGTAGCTAGGTGATGTAAGAAGAAGCGAGAGTGCTAAGTTCAAATAGTTGTGAATGCTTTGTGCACATTGTATGTTGAGACTTGCAGCGCTAAGTGCAAGTGATTTGTAGTGCTTTGTGCATAGACTGTGTAAGGCTATGTGATTTGACCAAACATGGGGAAGGAGGACCTGGCAAGGTGCGCGCAGATCTCCTGTCCTATGCGGAGTTGGCGTTGTGGCTTGGTGCATGTAAGAATATTGGAAGAATCTAATAAGAAGAGAAGAAGATTGGTGGATGCAGCCCCACATTGGGGTGAACCACGTATATCCTATGTCAATGTGCTTTGTGCTATGGTGTTCATGCTGCTTATGTACTTAATTTCTTAATCTAGATGTATGATAGATCCAGTTGATGCTTAGTGCTTTATGATGTGAATGAATGTTAGATCTACTTTAATGTTATGTGCTGAATGATTAGATATGCGTGGATCTTGGTTGTCACTGCGCTGATCTGTAATTAGGGTTTTAACCCACGATGTGAATGAAGAAGTTAGAGACTAATGAATATTATTGGCTAAGTGCTCTGTTAAGTATTGTGATCACAGATTTGTGTCCCATCTAGGTTGCATACACCTGAGTCCTGCAACCCCCCTACCTCTCCCTCAGGTGAGACTTCATTTGCTTCGCAGGTGTTGCCGAAAGGGCCGGTAGTTAGGGTTTTTTTGGTGCGCTGTTGAAGGATTGAACCCTGGGTCTGCCCCTGTGCCAACACATGGTCACATGGCCCATGTAGCCGAGACCTTCGAAGATAAGGCGCAAATTTCGCTAACTATGCGCCAAATCTACCCACGCACCCAGAATGGTAGGACAACTAGGTTTTGGAGCACGTTCCAGGTTTTGCAGACTGTGGGTGCGTTTTGGAGAGAAAAGACAACAAGTATTGGGGAAAAACTTCCAAGAAGGGTATTTTCTTCAATTTTTGGCCAAACTAGGTGCAGAAAAGAGCCCAGACATGGGTTTTTGGACATTCTTGAGCCATTGGAGCCATCTATTTTTCATTCTGAGCATTATGAAGCAGTGTTTTGACACTTTTGAGCATATAATGAAAATGATCCATTGGAAGTTGGACCGGGAGATGTAGCCCAAGAGAGGGGTGAACTCCTTTATCATTTTGTTGTGTTATGTGCTTACCTCCCCATGGCTGAATGAATGAAGAGCAGGAGAGGTTACCCTCCATGTAGGAATTTCTTACCACAAATCTCTCTAGTTGAGTCACAATATGACCTGGACCTTGACATCAATTTGTCTAAGTGTATCTGCAATTATTAGGTTTAATATTTGAAATATCCATGATGGAGATGAGGTCCTCTATTTTTTATCTCGAGGAGTCTTCGACTAGAATGTCGCCTCTCTTTTCCTTGGGATGTAAGGTTGTGTTGAAGTCACCAACAACGATATAGTTGGGATACACATTCGAACTCTGAAGAGAAAGAAGAGAATCCCAACAAGTGTCCTTTTCATGTGAGTTATTTGACGTGTAGACATTGACCACTGAGAACATATCCCATATCACCACATGAGAGAGGTTAACAAACAACCAATGCTAGGAGGATTGGTTGCTTTCTAGATGAAAAAAATGAGGGTTCTAGAGTGTGCAAAGGACACCTGAAGCACCTCTTGAACTAATAGCAATTCCTTTATTGTCTTTCCAAAATTTCGAGCTAATAGGAAGCACATCCATGTCCCTCAACTTGGTTTCCCAGAGAAGTATAACCTCCAACTTCTCCTTCTTTATTAAAGACCTGACTAACTTAGATTTGGAAGGGCTCTTGAGGCCCCCACAATTCTGTTGAATCATAAACTTGCCATCTACTATAAAATTTCTAAAATGTTGTTCGAGGGTTCCTATTTGCAAAATAAAAGAAAATGTTTTTTGTTTCTACCCTATGTTGTGTGCATTCTTCTCTCAATTCATATTACCACCTTCCATTATCTTGAAGATTTGTTTGAAAAATGATGGGTAGTGGAAGAAAAATAAATGACAGTCGAACCCATTTATGTTATAGCTAATATGCACCAAGTCTTGGTTTTGGTTTGAATTTGAGTAAGCATACAGTTTGTTCACCGTTGGAAAATAATGCGACCAACATTGAAGTTATTTTTATTTTTACTGAGTTCGGGTCGTGGGTTGAACCCATGCCTGTATAATGGATGATTGATTAAGTTTTGGATTGGGGTTGAACTTGGATACATGCTATTCACTGTTGCAAAGTTTATACAACCAACAATGATATTACTCGAACACTTTTTATTCTTGTTGAGTTTGTTACTTAGGTTCAAACCTGAGTTAACAAGATGTATGGGAATATATAATTGGTTTTTTGCTATGTTATGTTGGTTCAAACCCTAGTCATATAAAATATTTCTTTCAAGTTACATACAGTTCGATGGAAACCATTCATGTTACACCCATATTCATTCTCATTCTTTGTAACGTCCCTCTTATTCCTTAACAACGATATGTAAGCGAAATCAACGAGAGTAGCCTATTTATTTATTTATTATTATTATTTTTTATATAAGCCAAGGAGTTTAAACATAAACAACTGATTCGTCATAGAATTTAAAATTTAATATTAGCAAAAGACCATGCATATGCACTTTACTACAATTTTTCAAGGAGGAAAACCCCCATGTTTTTAAAATGCAAAAGTTGAATGAGTAAAGGAGTCTAATTACACTTCTCATTTGTTGCGCAAATTTTGCGTTACTCTTCTTAACTCACAGATTCAACAATAAACACAAACACATATAAATAAGTAAGAATGCCCTTACACAATTAAAACTATTTTAACAACAAGGTGATGACATTCTATCACTTATCCTAATTGATTAATTCCAACGTCACCTTTAATTTGTACAAAATTGTCTACTAACTCACCTATGGTTGCACAACTTGCGCGAATTTTTTTTTCTTCCACCGTATATGCAAGTCTTATTCTTTATAATTCATTAATTCTTAATAAAATCACAAAATCAAACAAATTCAATATATAAGGATAATTGATAAAATTATGACGAGTCAATAAATTACTTCGAAACATTTAGGTAATAATAATTATATTATTTAATTAATATAGTTGTTAATATTTTTCTATGATGAATTAATACTTAAAAAGTATTAATGCTTTAATTACTAGTTCCCAACCATAACATATGGTTTATTAGCCCCAAGGGTTAGCTCAACTGGTTCTGAGCCAGATGTGAAGCTATCCCCAATGGAGGAGGTCACGGGTTCGAATCTCTTGTTCCCCCTTGGGGCTAGGCCTGCCATGGCATCAGGGTCGAAGGTTTACCCCGTTTACCATCCACGAAGTGGGAAAGTACTCGGGGGTTTTCCATAAGATATTACTATTATTACTCTTAGTTATCACTTTCGTTCAACAACATTATTACAACTGAAGCGATTACTTTAATTAACAAAAGAACAATCCACGATTAGTGTCAATTCGTGAGTGGGTACAATGACAACATGAAAAGAAGGCATTCGATAAGGTTGAAGGGAAGAAACAATCAACTTCGAAATCAAGTTTGTCCAAGTAGAAATAATTTCACTGAGAGTTTGACTCTCAACACCACTTACTGTTTACACTATTATGTTTAATGCTTGTAATATTTTAAAAATTCCAAGGAAGTTACTTTAATAATTATTCTAGACAATCACAGATCTGGGAATTGTTCACTGTAATCGAATCACTTTTAAAATAGTTCGGGATCACTTTTAAAATCGTTCAGAATCACAAAACAAAGAGAAAGTCTCTAACCTATGACTTCTAGGAGCAGTGCTTGACTGGAGGCTTATTAAGTGTTTAAAAATATTAGTTCCAGCAGTAGGGAGAGAGAAAAGTGGCTCGCAGAAAACTCTATTACCAATAAATCTTAATACATGTAAGTGTGTGTATGAATAATTGAGCTTCTAATATAATTGTACATTAAATCTGAACAATATATCGTTCGATCCACACAAACTATTTTTTCTAAAACCAATACTAGTAGAAACATAAATGTAATTCGATTAAATCTCTCACTCCATGTGTATTCAACGAACTATTCATATTTTCATAAAAAATGAAATAAGTGATAACAAGAATAATTTATCAATTAAAACCTATGTCTGAATATATCCTGTAACAAATCTATATTCCATAATTAAATAACTACAACAGTGATGTACTGTAATCGAAGAGTAAATTGTAAGGAGTGTTCTTCAACTAGTACTTGCACACATCCTCCTTGCTTCCGCCTGCTAATCGAAGGACTTCACCAATACCTCCCATCCAATGCTAGGGGTACTCTTCTTCCCCCTTATCCCCCCAAGCCATAAAGGGGCCACACACAAAAAAACTAGATCTCAATAGCACAAGCTTTCCCTCACAAGGAGATGCTTCCACCTCTTGCACAAGCTTGAACCCAACTCACACAAGTAAACTTAGTCAATAAAATTTCACCAACATTTTGTTGATTTTTCAATAGGCAATGTTTAAGCATGAAGTTCATTTCATTTTAGCATTTAACTTAAACCATAAACAATTTAGTTGCAGCAACCGAGATCACAATAAGAAACACCATGCACAAGTACACAAGAAGTATCCTCGGAAACCCTTCTCAACAAGGGAAGAAAACCCAACCAATCCTTTGCTATATTATTCAAGAGAAAGACCTTCACCACCAAGAAAAACTAGCACACAAAAGGGTTCTTGCAAAAACCTAGAAGACTAGCGCCCAAGAGAGGTGCACACTTTTCCCAAGAAGATGTACTTGCTGAAATTTCCAAACTCACACAAAAGATATGATTCCTCAATGGGGAATTTACCTTTACTTATATTAGACTTGACCTGTCAACAAAAGTGTCTATTGGCATAATAGGGCCGACCTCTCTATCTCATAATATAATTAATATTAACCAGATTAATTATCTTTTACATTAATTATCAATTACATTAAGGTGGGGTCGACCTGTACCCTTTACATTACAATTAGGGTTACAGGCAGGTCTGACTCTTGAACAATATAGCAAGGGATCTTATACACTCACTAGTGCTTAACCACTAGGGGCACATCCATAGGGATGTCCATATCTCTAGCTCACTGCATTACACAGAAGAACCACTCTTACTAGTGCTCAGTCACTAGGATCACGTTTACCTGTGCTCGTCCACATGCACATCCACTCAACAGATCTTCTTTCCCACTGCATTACACATGAGATTCATCTAGAGTTCATCATAAAATCTCTACTCAAAGGAGGTTAATACATCATCTTCATCTTTCTCTCATGATGATGCACCGAGCTCTTTGGGAAGTCACACATTCACCTTGTGCTCAGCCACAAGCATGTCCAACTCTGCAGATCTCCTTCCTCCCTGCGTTACAGAGGAGAATTATTTGGAGTTCTTCTCAAATCTCTATAAGGAGGAGGCCATCTCTATGGTCCAACTGTGTCTCAGATAGGAACCACACACCCCTCTCAGGGGATCTCTCTCAGGTTTGTGTCTCGAAGAATGTCTCACGTAGCTGCAATCATCAACACTCCCGCTCAGCTAGGGAGGCATTCTCCACCAGGCCAAGTCTCTCATGGAAATACTCGAACTTTGTCTTGGAAAGTGGTTTGGTGAATATATCTGCGATCTGTTCATGAGTAGGAAGATACTACACGTGCGTTATCTTCCTCTGCACCATGTCTCTGATATAGTGTTACTTTATTTCAATGTGTTTCGATCTGTCATGTAACACAGGGTTCTCAAAGAGATTTACACAGCTCTGGTTATAACAATGAATAGTTGTAGGATCCATCTCATGATTGAACAAGTCATTTAGAATTTGGTGAAGCCACATTACATCGAGGAGTGCTACACTCAATGCAATGTACTCTACCTCTGCGGTGCTCAATGCCACAGATCTTTTTTTTCTACTACACCTGGAAACCATGGCAGACCCTAAAGTGAAGCAACAACCGAAGGTTCTTTTTCTATCCACTGAGCTTCCTGCCCAATATGCATCGACATATCCATGTAGGCTCAAGTATACACTGGAGGAACATCTTATACCATAACCAATTGTGCCTCGTAAGTATCTCAATACATGTTTTGCAGCTATCCAGTGTGTCTATCTCGGTTGGCTCATAAATTGGCTAAGAACATTTACTTCATAGCAAATGTATGGTCTGGTGTTAACCATATACATCAATGATCCAATCAATTGTCAGTATAAGTGTGGATATACATCTCCTGAATCAGTATTACTCATCTTCTTCAAATCCATTACCATTGGAGTGGGCATGGATTTTCCTTCTGTCATGCCGAACTTTTTTAGTATCTCCACAATATATTTTCCTTGACTCGGGAAAATATCATCTGTCTTTTGCCATACTTCTAGTCCCAAGAAGTAATGCATCAGCCCCAAGTCCTTCATTTCAAATTTAGCAGTCAATGCTCATTTGCATTCAACAATGAGTCTTTCTGAACCAGTGAGGAACAGATCATCCACATATAGGACCAAAATCAAACACTCATTGCCATCAATGTGATAATATAAGTTTGGATCAAAAACACTTTTGTTGAATCCCAAGCTCATCAGAAATCTATCCATTTTCTTGTACCAAGCACGTGGTGCTTGTTTTAGACCATACAGGGCTTTCTTTAACCTGCATATATGAGATCTTTTGTTGTGTACAACGAATCCTTCTGGATGCTCGATATAAATTTTTTCCTCAATTTCACCATTGATAAAAACTGTCTTTACATCCATTTGATGTAGCTTCCAACCCATGAAAGCAACTAGTGCAATGATAGAACTGATGGAGGTGTATCGAGCTACTGGAGCAAATGTCTCGTCATAGTCAACTCCCTCTACTTGTGAGAACCCTCTGGCCACAAATATTGTTTTGTATTTTTTGATACTTCCATCAACTGCATGCTTGATTTTATAAATCCATTTGGAAGTCACTACAGACTTTCCCTCTGGTCTTGGAACAACATCCCATACATCATTTTTCAATATAGATTGGTATTCTTCAGTCATGGAATATTTCCATACTTGTTCACCTGAAGCTTCTCCATGACAAGATGGATCTGAGTCAATAATTTGGGTCATGGATGAAAGGTAGCTTGAGAATCTCTTTGGTCTCTTGCTCTCTCTGGTTGTTCCTTGTGGGGATTTATGCCCTTCTGCTTCTTGTAGAGTTTTCCGAGCCCAAGCAGGCCTTTTATGTCCAACTGTAATATCTATGGTATGTTGCTTGGAGCAACTAGATTGTCTAGAACAACTAGATCAACTTGAGCTATTGGATCAACTGGAATAATGTCTGTCTCCCTCTAAATTGCTGAAGGGGGAGAAGGCATTGCCTCACTATCAATTTCCATCCGAGCTTCTCTGGATTTCTAGAAGGCTACTTCTTCTTCAAAAGTAACATCTTTGATTACTTCGATTTGTCTTTGACGAGGAATGTAGATTCAATATGCTTTTGAGGATTCACTGTATCCTACAAATGTGCCCTTTCTTCCTTAAGGTTCTAGCTTGGATCTCTTTTCTTTGGGTACATGAAAATATACTGGACATCCAAATATTCTGAAGTGTCCAATCTCAGGCTTCACTCCGGTGAAGACTTCTTATGGAGTAATTTTCTTCAGGATCTGATGAGGACTTCTATTTTGAACATACACTGCTGTCATACATGCTTCTGCCCATAGTGTCATCAATAGACTCTGATCATGTATCATTGCTTTGGTTTCCTCAATGATAGTTCTGTTTTTCCTTTTATCAACCCCATTTTGTTGAGGGTTGTAAGAAACTGTGAACTCCCTCTTGATCCCCGCTTCAATACAAAAACTGCTGAATTATTTTGAAGTGTATTCTCCTCCATTATCTGATCTTAATATTTTGATTTTTCTTCCGGTCGTGTTCTCAACCTGAGCTTTGAATTCTTGAAATTTTGCAAGGACTCCATCCTTGTTCTTCAGAAAGTGAATCCAAGTTTTCTAGAAGTGATGATCTATGAAGAGTACATAGTACAAGTACCCATTCAGATATGGTATAGTCATTCGCCCACATACATTTGAATGTATCAAGTCCAAGATTTCCTTGGATCTATTGTCACTGCTTGAGAAGGATTATTTAACATTTTTTCCAAGGGCACAACTATTGAAAACACATGTGTGCTGAATCTGTATTTCTGGTAGACTTGTTACCATTTTCCCTAGAGATGGGAGAGCTCTATAATGAATGTGAGAAAGTCTTCTATGCCATAGCTCACTCAAGCTGATAGTGTCATGTAGTAAGGCTTGGACTGGTTTGATGGTTAATCTGTACAAGCTGTTTTCTCAGACACCAATTACTTTGGAAGAACTTATATGAGAGTCTTTGTGCCATGCAAGAACTCTTCCTTCTGAGAAAGTAATCTTGTAGCCTTTGTCTTCCAAAGCAGAAATAGAGACAAGGTTCCTCTTCATTCCGGGTACATATAGTACTTCCTTTAATTGAAGCTGCATATCTGAATCTAGTTGGAAGGTAGAAGTTCCAACTCCTCTTATATTATATCTGGCATCATCTCCAAGGACAACATGTAGATGTTTCTCTTTCTCAACGAAATGTGTTAGGTGATCTCTAAGACCAGTCATATGCCCGGAGGCACCACTATCAATTAACCAAGTATTATCATTGGTAGGGACTATACCTGAGAACGCTGAGATGTTGATATCTTCATTAATTTGAGGTCTTGTTTTCTCGGAAAAGAGTTTGCTTGAGCAATCATGCTTGCCTCCCATCATGATTTTACTCATTTTGGATTCTTCACAAACCCTTGTCAACTAGGCTAGAAAACCTAACGGCTAGGCTAGGCTAGTACTTTTAGGTTTTGTTGGACTTATGACTACCAACATTAATACTTTGAAGGATATGATAGCCCTGGTAAGTTGAATAGCTCCTTCAAGGAGTTTCAGAAGCACAATTTTGAAATTTTCTGCAGAAATTTTTGAAACCCTAGGGCCAAAAAGTCAAAATACTCGGAATTGCAATTTGAGACTTTTTGGAGGTGCGCTGAAGGTATGGCCTTTTTATCCCCAACGTCCAAGTTCCAAGTGCTAAAAACCCTAAAAAGAGTAGGGCGTATGAATTTTCTAGGAACCTAGGGGGGTAGTATGGTTTCTGTAGAAGAGAGAGAGAGGATGGCTGAAAGATGTTTCCATGTTGATTTTTCAATAGGAAAAGTTTAAGCATGAAGTTCATTTCATTTTATCATTTAACTTAGACCATAAACAATTTAGTTGCAACAACCAAGATCACAAGAAGAAACACCATGCACAAGTATGCAAGAAGTATCCTGGGAAACCCTTCTCAACAAGGGAAGAAAACCCAACCAATCCTTTGTTATATTATTCAAGAGAAAGACCTTCACCACCAAGAAAAACTATCACACAAAAGGGTGCTTGCAAAAACCTAGAAGACTAGCGCCCAAGAGAGGTGCGCACTTTTCCCAAGAAGATGTACTTGCTGAAATTTCCAAACTCACACAAAAGATATGATTCCTCAATGGGGAATTTACCTTTACTTATATTATACTTGACCTATCAACATATGTGTCTATTGGCACAATAGTTCCGACCTCTGTATCTCATAATATAATTAATATTAACCAGATTAATTATCTTTTACATTAACTATCAATTACATTAAGGTGGGGCCGACCTGTTCCCTTTACATTACAATTAGGGTTATAGGCAGGTATGATTCTTGATCAATATAACAAGGGATATTATACACCCACTAGTGGTCTACCACTAGGGGCACATCCATAGGGATGTCCATATCTTTGTCTCACTGCATTACACAGAAGAACCACTCTTACTAGTGCTCAGTCACTGGGATCATGTTCACCTGTGCTCGTCCATAGGCACGTCCACTCAACAAATACTCTTTCCCATTGCATTACACATGAGAGTCATATGGATTTCATCATCAACTCTTTGTTTAGAGGAGGCTAATACATCATCTTCATCTATGTCTCATGACGATGCACGCATTTCTTTGGGAATTCACACATTCACCTTATGCTCAACCACATGCACGTCTGACTGTGCAGATCTCCTTTCTCACACGAGTGCATTAGTGAACCTGAAAGAGGTCAGGATTCAAGAGGAAGACCCATGCAAGGAGTGCACCAGGCCAACACTTAGACAAAGTGTTGAAACACACCGTCCGAAGGCTCAATTAAGCACAAGGTGAGCGCAAAGCGTGCCAGGAGGGCACTAGAAATATTTTAAGGAAGTAGAAGGGCCGAGACCCTTTGGAATTCTGAGCAAGTTCATAATCTTAAAAGAGATAGCGTAAGGTGTGCGTAGAAGAGGGAACTTGTTTCAAGTTTCCAAAAGCTCAGGAGGGAGGAGCCACAATTGCCATTAGAGCATCTGTGAAGAGTTGATCTGGACCGTTGAATCCTACATCTAGACATTAGAAGGAGCAGATCCCATCCATTGGATCTGAGCATGACAGACCAAAAACCGTTGGATCCAAGTAAAGTGCACGAGACTTTAACCCATTTTTAGTGCACAAGAGAGCAGACTTGTCAAAGTCCCGAAGTCCTGAAGTGGATCATGACCGTCCATCATCTAGAGGGATAAGTGGTGGAAGATCTGGAAGTCTGGAGCAGAGGCACTCCGAAAGATTCCAGGTGAGCAGCGAGCGAAATCGTCGAAGCTCCGAAGCCCGAAGCTCATCCTAGCCATTAGTGTTGGGGAGGGACACGTGGAGTGAGATTTGGGATTCCAGAGGAATTGAACTCTATGAGATTTTAGACAAGGTGGTTGCAGAATCTCCGAAGTCCCAAAGTGCCGAAGTAGATCCTAGCCATTGGTGTAGGAAGGAATGTGGCAGTAGATTTTTAACTCCAGAGGAGAGACACTCTGGAGGATTTGAAGTGTGGAGCTTCAAAAATCCCCGAAGCTCGAAGTAGCGGAGAAGATCTCAGTCGTTCGTTAGTCGGGGACACGTGGCAAGAGGTCCTACATCCTAGAGGATCGAGTGTAGATGGGTGAAAAACTCCCGAAGAGCCGGGAGCTGAAGCAGATCTGAGTCATCCAAGCCAAAGGGACATGTGTCATCAGATCCTGCACTCTGGAGAATAGTCACTCCGGAAGAATTGAAGTGTGAAGGCCAGACGATTCCTGAAGGCCGGAGTCCTGAAGTTATCCCAACCATCCGTTGGAAAAGGATGCGTGGCGGAAGATCTGCCACTTCGGAGAAACGTCACTCTAGGAGAAAATCGGAGTTGGTTGGAGGCAGAAATACCGAAGGTCGGAGTGTCAGAGTTCATCTGAGCTATCCATTGCAAAGGAAGCATGTCAACAGATCATGGAATTCAGAGCAATAGTACTCCAGAAGATCCAAGGTGTAGAAGGGTGGAGAACTTGCGAAGGCCGGAGCGCCAAAGTTCATCAGAGTGTTCCATCAACAGAGGACAAATGTCAACATATCCTTCATTTTGGAGGATAACCACTTTGGATAAAGTGGGGTCGTGTGGATTGAGAACTCCCGAAGGCCGAAGCGCCCGTGTCAATCGTGACCGTTTAATAGAGGAGGCCGCTTGTTAGAATATCCGACACTCCAGAAGGATTTCACTTCTGAGGTTTGCTTGTGTGAAGACTCGGGAACTTGCCGAAGCCTGGAGTCCCGAAGTGAATCAGATTTGTCAATTATTTGAGGACATGTGGCATTAGATTGTGAACTTCATAGATTGGCACTTTAGAGGTTTTGTGGGTAAGTCTTTCATAATTTTCTGAAGTCCGTGAGCCCGAAGTTACTGTGGGCTGTTGATCTGTGCGAGGAACAAGGACTGTTGATCCTACTTCCGTGGTTTCTGAGGATTGTGCCTCCGGAAGAAGTGGCTGCAGCGTGAGGCAAGAGCACCCGGAGCCCGAAGCTCCGAAGCACCTTTTGAGGTTAGCCTCAGGTCACAACCCGAGGTCATATGAAGAAAGAGGGGCCTAGCAAAAGGAGCTAGCACATGTTGTTCAATTTCTTCAAAGGGGCCGAGAAAAAGCCCGCGGGTTTGGCATAACCTACACTTTGGAGAAAGGGGGGACCTGTGAAAATTGATTTATGGTCTATCAGAGGCCCTATGAGTCATTCCGACTCTTTGATTTGAACGATCCTAGACCAGGAGGTTGCCCAGCCCCGGGAGTAAGAGGGAGGTGTGCATCACATGCACACATGTGCACATACCTAAATTTTAATTCTATTCTTCCTTTACTAGGTTTATTTATCCATATTCCCTTAACCCCTTTAATGTTTTAATTAGTCAAACATGTAGACTTAAACTCTTTGTTAGTTTTCTAGTTTATAATTTAATAATAAATTGTATGCTCTTTTCTAACAAGGTCCAAGGATTTATTTTATTTTCTAGGTCTTCTATATTTTTACTGACTCAAAATTTATACATGCAATGTGCCCTTCAAGATGCACCTCTGTGCTCCAAGGTTGCCACTCACCATTGACTAGCTTGGAAGTTGTCCGATGCTTGGAGTCAGTACTCCACTTGTCAACCTTGTGTGAGACTAAGGGATTAACGAGGAATAAGGTATCCACCTTATTGCACACCTTGCATTAATCCTCGTGAGTGATTGTCTCAGTCTGCCCTCATGGCATCATGAACCTATCGGAACAAGGTAATCTTTAACCTTCAGTTCAGGTCACAACGAGAGTGCTAGTAGGCTATGATAGGGATGCTACCACACCTCTCCCTCATCCATTTGGTATATGTGTATGGCCCCTTTACTCCATATGTGAGTCAGATTAGCAAGCGTCACCATGCCTACATCCATTGACAAAGATAATGTCAATAATCCATATACATGAAATCCATACTAAATCATCATCAAATATATATGCGCATAAATCAAGTACTCAAACCAAAATAAATTCCACTCCCTGACTCAATCTGGAGTCCAAGGAAGTCTGTCGATGCCATCGACATCCTCATCATATCATGTTTCCTGCACACTCAGAAAACCTCATCATAATACTTTTCAATACTATACATCAAATAAATAACATATAAATCTCAGCACTCAACACAACATAACTCATAAACCCAACATATTCATAATGTACCATGTTTTAACCAGATCACTTACTCGCAAGTTTCCTCAAAGAATAAGTCAGTATATAAAACGTGATCAGTGGAACTGGATGTTACATTCTTGAAATGTTTTGAGCTCATAGTTATGGAAAAGAAATGGCTCAATTTTATTTTGGAGATACACAGATCTTGTGCTCGGCCCTACTCTTGTTCTTATTTGAGGTTGTGCGCCCTTTGATCCTTTTGTTGTCTATAACACTTAACCCACTACTCTTTAATTACATGTACCCTCCGCTCCTTAAATTCTAACCACTACTGATAACAATGATCTTATGGTATAATTCAAGTTTATTTTCATTTAAATCGTATTTCTGTTGTGTTCAAGATTTTGGGTAACTTAAAACAGAGTAATGGTATTTTTGTCTGTGGAAAATGAGATCTACAACTCCAATCACACTCTGTTCTTTTTTTAGGATTGAGATCGCGCTCTTGTGGTTGCTTCTATGGCCCAATCAATTCAAGTCCCTAGAAACTACAAAGTGCTGCCCATTGTTAGGACCTTATAATGTACCTTTTTGCTTATACTTTTTGCTATCATTACATCCTTTTCCCACTCACATTTAAGCCTACATTATCACCTTAATCTATTTTTCCAAAGGTATATAACGTTTCTTCTCTTTGCTATATGTTTAATTTGTTTTACATGTAATTTTACATTACTTTCATACTTAGCCATTAATCATAAACATATAGTTGCTAAACCAGTTTGAAGGCTGCAGTTAATATATCATTGCTGCTTGAAGACCACGTTGCTGAAACAGTCAAACAATACGCAAATCCCGTTGCTGAAACAGTCCGTGATTTGAGATGCTGAAACAGTATTTCACATACAACAGTAACAAGAAAAGATAATTAAAAGAGCTGTTACACTGGCCGCAACAGCTGTACCTCAAGCCAACACCATTACAACCATCGTTGTTGCTTGAAGACCAAGTTGTTGAAACAGTCAAACCGTACGCAAATCCCGTTGCTGAAACAGTCCGTGATTTGCGATGCTGAAATAGTATTTCACATACAGCAGTAACCGAAAAGATAATTAAAGGAGCTGTTACACCGGTCGCAACAACTGTACCTCAAGCCAGCACCATTACAACCTTCGTAACAACATTTTTCTATGGAAGATCAGAATATCCTATTCCAGCATAGAAGATTAGATCAGACTAAGAATAGGATTTGTATGTACACATGTAATTTTATGCTTAATTGTATTAAGAGGATTCTCTTCTTTAAAGAGGGGAGAAATCAACATTAGAGGGGAGATTACATAAGGCTTATCTAGAAGGGAATTACAGAGAAGGAGCGTGTTCACTTTTGCTATTGTAACTTGTCACATTTGACAGATGAATAAAAGATCATTCTGAGCATTTCTTCTTAGTTCCTTTCATTTCCGGGGAATCTTGTGAGAAGGAGAGGGCCCACCTTCTTCACAAGATTCACCCATTAGTTTCTGTAGTGTGTTAGTATTGTTTTTATTCATACCTTGTTAAAACTCTGTTTTGCTGAAACTCTGTTTCAACTGATTGTTACATCGTTTTCATACAATTCATTCCTAGGTAATTGTTGATCATTTCGATTGGTAATTCTGTTTGCAGAATGATTTATGAAAGTGTGATAGTTAGAGACAGGTGCTGAAGATTCTTTCTTTGGGGAATAGGGTCCTATTCTCTGTTACAGAATAGTTAGTCTTCTTTGCAATATGCTGAAAGGTTCCTTTTTCCTAGGTTGTTGTTTCTTAATGTAATCCAGGATTCTTCTGATAATTATTTTCATTTGAATCTTGAAATTTGCAATAGATAGATTGCTTTTACTGTAATTCAAAGTAGAACTTCAGTCTGTTCAAAGCAAGGTGTGATTAGTATAAAATTTTACTACAACTTTGGATTCCTTTTGAGATTGAGCATATACAATGTGTGATTGCCTTTGAAATAAACAGACTTCCCTGGGTTGACAATTTATGTAACACTTGATTGTTTTAATTAATAAGCAATTATAGTGACCAACATTTTGGCGCCCTTGCCGGGGAAGGCAATTATAGATTTCAAAAGCATTTACGTTTTTCTTTCAGATGTACAGATTGCATGAGAGGATGTGGACCCCCCAAGGAAACTGACCCTACAGGTGGCAGGGGCAGAGGAAGGGGAGGAAGAAAGACCTTTATAGACAAGATTATATCAAAATCTGAATCTGTTTTTCCTCAACGACCAAGCTCTCGAAAACCAAAGCCTCAACCTTCCTTTCAAGCGAACTTTGAAATGGAGATAGTTGAAAAACCAGTAGACAACATTGAGGATCAAGCAAGTGCAGTAGGGGAACAAACAAAAGAAACCATGGATGGGTATAATGAAGAACTGCACCATGAAGATCATGTAGGTCTTGAAGGAGAGGTAAATGATGAAAACTCTTTTTCTACCTTAGGATTTCCTATTGGTGATCTTCTTAGAGGAGTAGCTCCCATGAAGAATTTTCCACTTTCAGCTTTACCTAACTTTCATGGTTTATCTTCTGAAGATATTGATGAATTCCTTTTCGAGTTTGACATATTATGCAGAAGTTATGATTACATTTCCAATGCTAAAAAATTAAAGCTATTTCCAGCAACATTAAAGGGAAATGCATTAAGATGGTTCATGAGTCTTGGAGGTCATGTAATCACAACATGGGATCAGATGAAACAGAAATTTCTGCACAAATATCAAGA
>JASDQU010107790.1:142527-156979 GCA_032191745.1 Picea mariana
ACATTAGTAATGTTATTTTATTTATGTCGGCTTTATTCCATTAGTTGTAATTGTACCTCCTAGTCTCCTATATATACCAAGGAAACATTTTCATTTGGAATCATCTTGTACTTGAACATTTAAGTGGGGTAAAAGGAGGTTGCCCCCTCAAAGAGGCTTATTATCTGAAATTATCTCTTTTTCAAGTCGTTGAGTACTTTTTCTGAGGTTTTTCTATGCTATATTGATATTTGGTTCTTAAAAAAACATGGATGGATAAACCTAGCAAACCTAGACAACGCTACCAATAAATTCTCTGTCCCAGTGTCCCAAATCTTCAGCAAGCTTCTCTCACACCATCCACGCCACCATTTCATGTGATGTTCGATGGCTGTCGGGTTTTCAAATGGTCTTGAAACCCTATGAGGTGAACGATTACTCATTCCATGATATTGATTGTCTCATGTGATACAACCAGAGATGGATGGTTAAGTTTATTCGCCAGATGTCGTATTTAAACTCCCCGTGGACCAACTAAGTGACTCTGAAAGGGACCGAACTAAGAGGATTTCAGATCCTTACATATTTTATGATAGTGAGAGGCACTCGAGGAGGGATAACATGCTCTCACCTTGTTCAGTTCAGTCAAAATCATCTCAAAATGTTCATACGACATGCTCTTATTTTCTTAAGAACACAACATTCAGGAGATTGTCTTTGAACGCGATGTGGGTGAGAAGGTATGTATTTATTGTGACCGTGGTAATGATAGTGGATTCTAAATGGGATATATGGATCTAGAAACCCTATTAATATTCATAATGAATAAGGATATAAATGATTGGAAGCTTGTGCGAGAGGCATAGGTTGGTTTCTTGTTGTGCTATATTGTCAAAAAATTGAATCATGGGGAGTCTATGAATGAGATAGAGCTAGAGGAGGTAGAAATGAAGCAAGTGGGAAATATCTTAAGCACCCAAGTTCCCCATATATGACCCAACACCACCAAATGTACCATGCAGGTCCACACCACATTGATGGTTCTAGAATGAATAACCCACAACTTCCCACCCCAACACTGTGGAAATATTATATTATGTTCTACGTGTCTATCATTCGAGCTGTCACTTGAATATGTATTGTGTGCTGACCAAAAATTCGTGCTTCCCATTTGATGATGAAAATATTAGTGTTGGTAGTGATGAAGATAATCAAGGGCTCAAGTGTATGAAGACAATGTGGTTTACGACGCACATGATTTGTTTTAGCAAGGTGAAGAAAATGTTCCTTGGATTGTTGAATCCCCTCAAAACCCAAAGTAAGAGAGCCCAATATGCAGGTGACCTCACACGTGCAAATTAGAACCATCAGGATGACATGTGGGAATCCGTTACACATGATAGCCTAATTGAGAGGGGGGGGGGGNTAGATAAAAATTTCTTTCTTTTCATTTAACAGATTACTCAATGAACACAGTTACTGTATGTCTTCCTACAGATCATTCAATTAAATAAATAAGCAATCAAATAAATAGACAATGACACAAAGATTTTTCATGAGGAAACCCAAAAGGGAAAAACCTCTTCTTCTTATGAATGAAAGCCAAACTCCAACTCCTCTTTACATTCTTATTTTATCTGAGCTACAACCCAGATGAGGCTACTACCTCTATTTCTTCAACACCTACTGAATGGAAGTTACAACTCCCAGATGTACAAGCACCAACTTGTATAGGAGACTTTTACAGTCTTCCCTTGCTCCTCCCTACCACCTTGAAATCGTTCTCTGTCACAAAGAACCTACAAACCAACTCTTTATCATCTCTGTCAAAGATTAAGCATTCAAATCCTCTCTGCACAATTCATTCTTAACCAGACCACTTAGATCCATCAATTTGTGTATGTGTCTTCCCTCTTCTGTCTTTTCTCTTCCTCAAATTTTTACACCTTTTAATATATCTACCATAATCCTCTTTATATATCTTCCTGTATCATCAGCGCATACAATCGAATCCTTAGCCTTCAAAGAATCAGTTACAGTAACTGAATAACTTCCTTACAACAATTCTTATTTGCCAAAGCATCAAGACAAACAATATCCACATGATCAGTTTAAAGATTTAACCAGCACTGTTCGATGAGCATACAAATATTTTTCGTCATTTCACATTTCAACATTTTGACACTTTTGTGATGAAGTGTTTTGATACTTCAAGTCCCGATCCCTGGTATTACGGCGTTTTGCATTTCGCCGTTTTGGCATTTCGCATTTCAGCGTTTCACATTTCTTATGATGAAGTATTTCAACATTCCAAGTCACGAACCCCAAAATCTTCACCAAAAAGGTTTTTCGGTGTTTTTGCATTTCGACGTTTCGGCATATCGGCATTTTGCATTTCGCAATTTCGGCATTTCGGTATTCTTGTGGTGAAGTTTCTTGACACTCCATGTCGCGATCGCCGAAACTTTGAAATGGAGCTTGGTTGCACTAGCTCCTTCCTCGAGCCTTCGTCGATGTGACCATAGGCAGTGACCAAGCACTTATCCATAAAGTGCTTTCACGATTTCCCATTTGGGCATTTCGCATTTCAGAACTTCGGGACTCCTGTGATGAAGAGTCTCGACTCTTGACTCCTCCAACTCCCGGTATTCGAAACTCCGAAATGGAGTTAGATCAATGGTCCATGATCTCCCTCTGATCAATGACTCAGATTAAGTCGTGGTTTCGATACTTCAGCATTCGGGACTTCATGATGTTGAAGTTTGTGCTTACCATGCAAAAATCCCAAAATAGAAACTCCCGGATTCCCGAAATACAAACTCCCAAGTTCTTTGCAGTTTCGCGTTTCGGTATGTCGAGAGGCATGCTGGTCTCCGAATTTGGAACCACCGTGCTTGTGCAAACTGATCCACGTCTATGCAAACTGATCCGCGCCTATCCCTTTAGCATTTTTAAAGTTTGACATAAATGACAAAAACAAGTTTTGTGCAAACTGCAATTCTCTGTGCAAACTACAATTCTTACCAACAAACTCCCCCTTTGGCATTGATGGAAAACCTTTAAATCTCTTCTCCCCCTTTTGACATCTATGGCAAAGAAATCAACCATACTCCCCTGGAGCAAATGCAAACCACTTGCAAAGATGCATCATTTCAACAACAATTCCCCCTATCAATAATAGTCAATAAAACCTGTGCAGTCTGATTTTATAATGAAGCCCGTGCAATCTTTGAAAAAGAAATGAAATTACAGAGGGTAAACCCCCAACTGATCCCCGAGACTTTAAAATTGCATTTTGGATAAAGGTTTAGTAAATACATATGCTATCTGATCCTTTGTGCCAACATATTCCACTTTAATAACTTTAGACATAACCTGCTCTCTTAGAAAATGAAATTTAATGGGAATATGCTTTGTTTTGGAATGCATAATAGGATAGGTATTGCACTGGTATTATCACAGAAGATAGGTATAGGTTCATTATAATGAATATGTATATCTTCCAGCATCTGTTTTATCCATAGAACCTGAGTGCAACAAGTTGCAGCTGCAATGTATTCTGCTTCAACAATAGACAGAGACACTGCTGATTGTTTTTTACTTGACCAACTTACAAGACATCCTCAAAGAAAAAATGCTGCTCCACTAGTACTCTTCCTGTCATTAACACAACCTAACCAATCAACATCAGTGAAAGCATATAAATCAAGCTGATTACCTGTAGGATACCACAAACCATACTCTGCTGTCCCCTTAAGATATCTGAAAATTCTTTTGACTGCAAGTAGATGAGAAGTTTTTGGTGAAGCTTGAAACTTGCCAACTTGATAAACTGCATGCATAATATCAGGTCTTGTAGCTGTAGCATAAAGAAGACTACCAATCATAGATCTATATAGTGTCTGATCAACATCTTTAGTATCATCAAACTTACTTAATTTACAGCCAGTAACCATGGGAGTGCCAATTGGTTTAGACTCTTCCATCTGGAATTTCTTAAGCATTTCATTAATATACTTGGTTTGAGAAATGAAAATACCTTTATTAGATTGAGTAATTTGCAAGCATAAGAAAAACTTCATTTCTCCTAGCATGGACATCTCAAACTCTTTCTGCATACTTTCAACAAACTGTTTACTGAGTCTATTATCATCACTACCAAAAATTATATCATCTACATATATCTCCACAATGATCAGGCTATCATTTTCTTCTTTAATATATAGGTTACTATCAGTGTTACCTTTCCTGAATCCTTGCTGCCTCAAGTAATTGTCAAGTCTGGAATACCAAGCCCTTGGTGCTTGCTTCAATCCATACAATGCCTTTTTCAACCTGTAAACATATTGTTCTGCTTCTTGTACCTGAAAACCCTCTGGTTGTTCCATATATACTTCTTCCTCTAAATCACCATTCAAAAATGCAGACTTTACATCCATTTGGTAAACTTTAATGTGTTTAGAACTGGCATAAGCTAGAATCAGTCTAATGGATTCCATTCTTACAATAGGAGCAAAAGTTTCTCCATAATCTATTCCTTCTACCTGTGCATACCCTTTACAAACCAATCTAGCCTTATTTCTAGTTATTTTACCTGCTTCATCCATCTTATTTCTGAAAACCCATTTAGCCCCTATGACATTCTTATTCAAAGGTCTAGGAACCAATTCCCATGTCTTATTCTTTTCTATTTGACTAAGTTCTTCATTCATTGCTTTCATCCAGTATTCATATTTAATTGCTTCTTCAACACTTTTGGGTTCAATCAGAGAAAGTAAATATATCTGTTCATGAATTGAGGTGGATTCTTGCCTTCTGCTTCTTATTTCAACACCTGCATTTAAGTCACCAAGTATTTGTTCTTTAGGATGATTTTTCTGTATTCTCTTGTTTGGAGTCTTTGATGGAGTCATGCTTTTGGATGGAGTTGTGCCCTTTATCAAAGTAGGAATTAATTGTTCACTGTCAGCAGCCTTAGTTTCTTCTGTTTCACTTACTTCTTCATCCATCTTATGTTTTTCATATATATCATGTATTTGTTGATCCTTTTGTTTAGATTTAGTCTTCAAAAATGAGGACTCATCAAACCTTACATCTATAGATTCAACAATCTTTCTTAATCTGAAATTATAGCATTTATAAGCCTTTCTTGAACATGGATATCCAACCAATATGCCTTCATCAGTTCTGGAGTCTAATTTTCCCAGATTTTTATCAATTCTTTTAATGTAACACTTACTCCCAAAAATTCTAAAATGTTTTATGTTTGCTGGTCTTCCTTTCCATAATTGATAGGGTGTATTATCATTATTATTTCTTAGCAAACTTCTATTCAAGATGTGTACAACAGTGTGAATAGCTCGAGGCCAAAACATGTCATTCAATCTGGACTCATTTAACATTGTTCTTACCATTTCCATAACAGTTCTATTTTTTCTTTCAACAACACCATTTTGCTGAGATGTTTCTATAACAGAGAAATGTCTTTTAATTCCATTTTCAATACAGTAATTGTTAAATTCTTTTGATACAAACTCTCCTCCATTGTCCAACCTTAAGCACTTAATATTCATATCAATTTCATTTTCAATCAATTCTTTGAAAACTTGAAAACAGTTAAAAGTTTCAGAATTCTTTTTCAATAAAAACAACCAAGTCATTCGAGTAAAATCATCCACAAATAACATAAAGTATCTTTCACCATTTAGACCTGTTGTCCTCATAGGTCCACATACATCATCATGTATTATTTCCAAAGGTTTTGTTGTAGAATATTCCTTTGTTTTAAACTTGACTCTAGTTTGTTTACCATGTTGACATTGTTTACAAATAGAGTTGGAAAGATTCTTTATGACAAGTAAGTTCCTTATTACCTCTTTTTTATTTATCTGAATCTGATTGTCAAAGTTAATATGTCCAAGTCTTTTATGCCATAAMCAACTTTCATCTTCATGTCCAAGATAGCAATTTTCATCCTTCTCATCTAAAATGTATATGTTATTTGATGTCCTTGTAGCTGTTCCTACTAACTGATTTGTTTTAACATCCCTGATTTGACATTGTTTAGAATCAAATATCATAAGATGCCCTTTATCACATGTTTGACTTACACTCAACAACTTATGTTCCATATTTTCAACCAGTAAAACATTTTCAGCCATTATGTCTTTGTTCAAACAAACATAGCCTCTTCCAACTATTCGAGTTGATTGATCATTACGAAATGTGACTGAACCTTCTTTTCTTTCATCTAAAGAATCAAAGATTTGTTTTCTGCCTGTCATATGTTTTGAGCATCCACTATCCACACACCACTTAACTTTATGATCAGCTTGTAAAACAAGTTTGCACTGTTCAATTTCTAAATGATCATTCTTCCTTTCCCAATAACTAGTTTTCTGATTTGTATATTGGTTTATAACAGATTTTGGAAATTCATTGGACAATTTCTTGAAATATGTCCAAAGTTATTACACCTATAGCATTCAACTTCAAATTTTAAAGCATCAAATCTGTTATGTGAGTTTTTCACATTGTTCTGAATAGATTTATCATGTTTTCTTTCATATTCAAATCTAGATATGCCATGACTGTTATGTGCACTTATGTTTCTTAAAAAAATGTTACAGAAAGTTGCTTTGTGTCCATACTTATAACAGAAGAAACAATAGCCTTCAAACCTGTTTTGATGTCTGCCATAACTTCTTCTATGCACTGTTGAAGCCTGATTCTCTTCTTGCCTTTTTGATTCAATCTTCTTGCTAGTAATTTTCTCATGATTATCCTTTGTACCTGCTTTCTGAACACTTGAACTAGAACATCCATTAGTTACTGCAGATTTATAACCAATTCCAGTCTTATCATATGTTGATCTTTGACTACAAATAATTTGATTTAACACTTGAGAACTATGATTCATGTTATTTTCTTGTACTTTTTTTCTTAATGAGACTACTTCAATTTTTAAACCTTCATTTTTCTTATCCTTTTCTGCAAGCATTTGAGTTAGGGCTTCTTCAGTCATTCTAGCCTCTTCTATTTTAAGCTTTAAGTCAACTAACATGATTTCAGTGCTCTCAATCAAACCATTTGATTTCTATAATTCAAATTCTAGTTTATCAATTTCTCTTTTGAATTGTTTACACTCTCTTCTTACTTTCTTTAGTTCAGACAAAGCACTTACAAGTTCAACTTCCAGGTCAAATTCACCTTCTTCTTCTTCTATGAGTTCATCATTCTGATTTTCCATAGCCATAAAAAGTCTTATATATGAAATTTCATCACTTTCATCTATATCTGAGGACTCACTATTAATTTTGATGAATAGACTTTTCATTTTATAAGAATTTCTTTGAAATGGCTTCTTATACATTTTCTTATATTCTTTGTTTTTGATGTTACTTTCTTCTTATCCATCAAAATGTTTATTGAAAGGAAACTTAGAAGCAAAATGCCCTATTCTACCACAATCAAAGCATTTGAGAGGAAGTTTACCTTTGTACTTGCCAGTACCTCTTTTTAGATTTTTGACAAAGTTAGCTTCTTCCATGTCTTCTTCTGAATCCTCATGATTACTGGTTTTTGTTTCAACCTTTTTCTTGTCCTTCTTTGCTGCCTTGAAAGTTGCTTCCTTATTAGAAGGATTCTCATTAGATGTCCTCATCTCATATGCTGTCAGTATTCCTTGCAACTCGTCCATTAATAAAGTAGCAATATCAGTTCTTTCTTCTAAAGCAGATATTTTGGGATCAAATCTTGGGGGTAAAGATCTAAGCACTTTTTGCACAATAATATCATTTCCAACTGTTTCTCCTAAACCTCTCATAGTATTGACTACTTCATCAATACGTAAGAAATAGGTAGCTATATCTTCAGATTCTTCCATCTTTAAACTTTCAAATTGAATTTTATATGATTGTAATTTAACATTCTTTACCTTAGTATCTCCTTCATATACATTCTTCAGTTTGTCCCATAACTCTTTTGCTGACTCACGATGCATTACTTTAACAAATTTTGAACTTACCAATCCTCCAAGTATTGCATACATAGCTTTGGAATTATTCTCATAGAATCTCTTCCCTGCAACGTCTGTTGGAATTGTTGCTGGAGTCTTATATTCATTCAACACAGCTTGCCAGACATCTACTCCTTGAGACTGCAAAAACAACTTCACCCTGATACTCCAAAAAGCATAATTATGTCCATCAAATAGAGGTAATCCATGTTTAGTAAAATCAGATTTCTTATCCATTATTAAGGATCAAACTTCCAGTGATTAAACTGAATATTGAAGTAACCTGCTCTGATACCAATTCTTACACAGGATAGCCTAACTGAGAGGGGGGGGGGGGTGAATCGGTTAGATAAAAATTTCTTTCTTTTCATTTAACAGATTACTCAATGAACACAGTTATTGTATGTCTTCCTACAGATCATTCAATTAAATAAATAAGAAATCACATAAACAGACAATGACAAAAAGATTTTTCATGAGGAAACCCAAAAGGGAAAAACCTCTTCTTCTTATGAATGAAAGACAAGCTCCAACTCGTCTTTACATTCTTATTTTATCTGAGCTACAACCCTGACGAGGCTGCTACCTCTGTTTCTTCAGCACCTACTGAATGGAAGTTACAACTCCCGGATGTACAAGCACCAACTTGTATAGGAGACTTTTACAGTCTTCCCTTGCTCCTCCCTACCACCCTGAAATCTTTCTCTGTCACAAAGAACCTTCAAACCAACTCTTTATCATCTCTGTCAAAGATTAAGCATTCAAATCCTCTCTGCACAATTCATTCTTGACCAGACCACTTAGATTCATCAATCTGTGTATGTGTCTTCCCTCCTCTGTCTTTTCTCTTCCTCAATTTTTTACACCTTTTAATATATCTACCATAATCCTCTTTATATATCTTCCTGTATCATCAGTGCATACAATCGAATCCTCAGCCTTCAAAGAATCAATTACAGTAACTGAATAACTTCCTTACAGTAATTCTTATTTGCCAAAGCATCAAGACAAACAATACCCACATGATCAGTTTAAGGATTTAACCAACACCGTTCGATGAGCATACAAATGTTTTTTGACGTTTCGCATTTCGGTGTTTCGGCACTTCTGTGATGAAGTGTTTCGATACTTCAAGTTCCGATCCCTGGTATTACAACGTTTTTCATTTCACCATTTTGGTATTTCACATTTCTTATGATGAAGTATTTCAACATTTCAAGTCACGAACCTCAAAATCTTCACCAAAAAGGTTTTTCGGCGTTTTCGCATTTCGACGTTTCGGCATATCGGCATTTTGCGATTTCGTCATTTTGGTATTCTTGTGGTGAAGTTTCTTGACACTCCATGTCGCGATCCCCGAAACTTTGAAATGGATCTTGGTTGCAATAGCTCCTTCCTCGAGCCTTCGTCGATGTGACCATAGGCAGTGACCAAGCACTTATCCATGAAGTGCTTTCACTATTTTCCATTTCGGCATTTTTCATTTCGGAACTTTGGGACTTCTGTGATGAAGAGTCTCAACTCTTGACTCCTCCAACTCCCGGTATCCGAAACTCTGAAATGGAGTTGGATCAATGGTCCATGATCTCCCTCTGATCAATAACTTAGATTAAGTCGTGGTTTCAATATTTCGGCATTCGGGACTTCGTGATGTTGAAGTTTGTGCATACCATGCAAAAATCCCGAAATAGAAACTCCCGGAATCCCTAAATACAAACTCCTAAGTTCTTCGCAGTTTCGCATTTCGGTATGTCGAGAGGCATGCTGATCTCCGAATTTTGAACCACCGTGCTTGTGCAAACTGATCCATGCCTGTCCAAACTGATCCACTCCTGTCCCTTTAGCATTTTTAAAGTTTGACATAAATGACAAAAACAAGTTCTGTGCAAACTGCAATTCTCTGTGTAAACTGTGCAAATTGCAATTCTTGCCAACAAAATCCTTGGTTTTCAAGTTGGATAGCATGGTCATCATCATTAATGTGATTGAAGAAAGTGAAAATAGTTTGAAGGGATCATCATATGAGTTTGCTTCAAAATATTGTTATATAGCAATGTTAGTGAAGCAATTGGCGTTGAACCATGCATTAGAGGTGAAGGCATGTTATACATGAAGAAACATGTGGTAGAACATGAGAAGTGATGAAGAGATTCTCTGCTAGTTAAGCGACACCCCATCCATTGGCCATGTGATATGTGCCACAACTAGGGCCTCTGTGGTGAGGAATGTGTAGTTGTTCATTATGGGATAGAGATTTGGGTTTGTGGGTGTACCACACAACATAAATCATGTTAGTTACAAGAAATTCATCAGGTGGTTGTTCAAAGTGCATTCCAAGGAAAAGGGAAATGTAACATGCATATTTTTGATGTTTGATGCAACATCGTGAGACATTCTCCCCAGAGGTTCCTATGTCGAATAGTAGGGGGGATGTGGACTTCATACTAACGTTCTTCAGACGGTCATATGAAGGAACCAAGAAATTGGTTCCACGAGGAAACCATGATATTTCTTTGGGGACATTGGTTCCATGAGGGAACCTTGATGTGTCCTAGAGAAGACATTGGTTCCATGATGGAACCTCGATATTCCTTAGATATGTGTTCCACAAGGGAACCATAGAATGTCTAGTATGGACACAGTTCATAAGTGGAGCTTGAATTTGGAAACTTCAGGATATTTGGGTGTCTAGTATACATTCATGTACCCAAGGAGAAAAGGACCAAGCTAGAACCTTTAGGAAGAAAATGTACATTTGTGGGGTACAATGAGTCTTTGAAGGCATACTAGATCTACATCCCTGGTCAGAGATAGATTGAGGTGAGTAGAGATGTTACCTTTGAGGAGGAGGCATCCTTCAAGAGATCTAAAGGATCCCATATGGATATTGATGGTGAGAGACATGAAGAGATGGTGCCTTCTCCCCCTCACCCTCCAACAGTTCAGAGGGAGACAATTGAGCCTATTGATCCAATTGATCCTGTTGATCTTGTAGCTTTCGTTGATGTTCCCAAAAATATTGGAGTAGGTCGTAAGAGACCTGCATGGGCTCATCATACTTTGCAGGAGGTAGGAGGACATGTAGCTCCTCTTGGTACCTTCCAAGAGAGCAAGAGACCTCAGAGATATTTGTGCTATGTCACAACTATGAGCCACATCATTGATTATGAGCCTTCTTGTTATGAGGAGGAAACTAGTCAGCCACTATGGAGAGATTCCATGATGGAGGAGTATCAGTCCATCATGAAGAATGATGTGTGGGATATTGTTCCGAAACTTGAGGGGAAGTTTGTAGTGACTTCCAAGTGGATCTATAAGATCAAATGCATAGCTGACAGAAGCATCGAGAAGCACAAAATACAATTTTTTGCTAGAGGATTCTCTCATGTGGAGGGAATAGATTATGAGGAGACATTTGATCATGTGGCTCGATACACTTCTATCTGGACGATTATTTCCCTTGCAACATCCATGGGTTGGAGAATACATCATATGGATGTGAAGACAACCTTTCTCAATGGAGAGATTGAGGAATAAGTATACATCGAGAAACTATATGGTTTCGTGATACATGAGAAGGAGTCTCATGTGTGCAGGTTGAAGAAGGCCTTATATGGACTCAAGCAACCACCTCGAGCTTGGTATGCAAGGATTGATGGACACCTCATGATTTTTGGGCTTCGACAAAAGTCCTGTCGATCCTAGCCTATACTACAATAATGTTAATGGTGAGTCCCCGATTTTGGTCCTCTACATTAATGATTTATTCCTCACCGATACAGAGAGCCTTATTGTTGAATGCAAGAATGTGTTGGCCTCTAAGTTTGAGATGAAGGACCTTGGTATGATGCACTACTTCCTGGGAATAAAGGTGTGGTAGAGAACTGATGAGATCTTCCCGAGTCAGGGGAAGTACATAGTTCATATATTGAAGAAGTTTGGGATGCAGAACTTGAATCCCACGGCTACACCAATGGTGATGAATCTCAAGAAACTAAGTGCGTCTTCTTCTGATTTTGACGAAAGTGATCCGACTATGTACAAACAACTGATTGGATAATTGATGTATCTGGTTAACACCAGACCAAATATTTTCTATGCAGTGAGTGCACTTAGCCAGTTTATGAGTCAGGCGAGATATACACACTGAATTGTTGCGAAGCATGTGTTGAGATAACTGCGAGGCACATTTGGACATGGTATGAGATATACTTCCAGTATTGATATGATATGGCAAGAATATATTGACTCTGATTGGGCAAGAAGCACAGTGGAAAAAAATATCACCTTCGGGTGTTGATTCACTTTGGGATCTTCCATGGTTTCCTGGTGTAGCAGGATATAGAATTTTGTGTCTTTGAGCACAACAGAAGCAGAGTACATTGCATTAAGTATGTTAGTCCGTGAAGTAGTGTGGATTCGCAAGATCCTTGCAGATTTATTCGAAGATGTGATGGATTCCACCATTATTCATTATGGTAATCAAAGTTGTGTAAAGATCTTAGATAATCTAGTGTTTCATGATAAATTGAACCACATTGAGATCAAGTACCATTGCATCTGAGACATGGTGCAGAGGAAGGAAGTACTGGTGTTGTACCTTCCTACATATGAGAAATTCACTGATGTTCTTACAAAATGAGGACAAAGTTCAAGTACTTCTGTGACAAACTTGGCGTGGCATAGAATGCTTCCCTCACTGAGAGGGAGTGTTGATGTTTGCATCTTCCTGAGACATTCTTTAGATCATACTCCTCTGTGACTAAGTTGATTTGATCTGTGATGACACTTATCGAAAAAGGGATAAGTGCATTTGGGAATATAGCCCAACGTTCCATGTGGAGAGCACATGAGGACATGTCAAGGGAGTTGACCCTTGACATCACACACTATGGGAGTTGACCCTAGTGTTTCTAGAGGGTAGCCTCTAGAATTCCACATGGGAGTGCCATGTGTGACAAACTTTCTCTAGATCGTACTGCTTTGTGAATTGAGTTGAGTTGATCTGTGAGGAGACTTATTCGAGAAGGGATAAGTAGGACACTTATTCAAGAAGGGAAAAGTGCATTTGGGCTTATATCCCAACATCCCATGTGGAGAGTACATGAGGACATGTCAAGGGAGTTGACCCTTGATGTCATACCATATGGGGAGTTGACCCTAAGTGTTCCTAGAGGGAGTAGCCTCTAGAAGTCCACATGGGAATGCCATGTGTGAAAAACCTTTTGCTACTATGGTGGTTGTGTATCACTGGTGGATACTGCGTGTCTCTGGACAATAGTTGTGTACTACTATGGAAAAATACCTCCCTAGCTAAGAGGGAGTGTTGATGTTTCAACATCGGGCATAACATCTCCTAAATTGGGCTGCAGACCAAGGGAGATAAGATACATTTATCATAAAGGTGCACTTGTGGTAAATGGTCCCAAACGTAGTCCTTCCTTGATCATGACAAGGAATAATATGGACTCGAAGTGCTTGAAATGTTTTTTCCACGTGTCTGTTAGCATCGGGCCAACATTCACTAATAGGTGTGTACTTGTGGTGAAAGATCTCGGTGTGGTATTTGTCCCAGTCATGGTGATTTTACAAAGAATGATAAAGACCCAAGATGATATATGCTATTACATGCATATCCAGAGTGAGCTTGATCTCAGAGAGAGTCAATTGGCTTAAAAGGGAGAGCTTCATAAGGAGTTTCTCCTCAGTTCAGGTGGGAGAGAGACGTCTCCCAAGACTGAGAGACAAGTGTCATGAGTCTAGGGTTAAGTTTGTATACTCAGAGACAAGCTTGGCATGATGTAGAATGTCTCCCTCGTTGAGAGGAAGTGTTGATGTTTGGACAACATCGGGAAGACACTCTCTTAGAATAATAATTAATAATAAAATTATTGATTATTAAATATCATATATAATAAAGTAAATGATAATAATAAAATTATTGATTATTAAATATCATATATAATAAAGTAAATGATAATAATAAATAATTATTGATTATTCAAGGGACACATCCTTTCATGGATGGTCACCATATGTTCCCTATATATGGAACACTCATCATTTTAATAATATATCGATCATATCTCATATGAAGAAAAACAACATAAAAAACCCTCTAGCAGAGGTTTTTGTGGACGCCCCTATTAAAATAGCCCCAAAATCCGTTTATAGCAGAGGATACTAGCGGAGGCACGCATGCAGAGGTTTTAGTTGATGTTTTTGTACGGTGCATTTATAAATATATAACGTACCGGTGCATTTTATACAACTGATGCACCAGTTCCCGCAAAACTAACGCACCGTAGTAGGGTTATTTCAAACAAAAAAGCACTTCGGTGCGGTAAAAAAATAATGACGCACTAGGGCGCACAATTTCTCTAAAACATTGCATACCGTGGCCGTGTTATTTTAATTTTTTTTATATACGATGATGCACTACTTAAACAATTTCAT
>JASDQU010107790.1:156999-213535 GCA_032191745.1 Picea mariana
CGTAGTAGGGTTATTTCAAACAAAAAAGCACTTCGGTGCGGTAAAAAAATAATGACGCACTAGGGCGCACAATTTCTCTAAAACATTGCATACCGTGGCCGTGTTATTTTAATTTTTTTTATATACGATGATGCACTACTTAAACAATTTCATTGGGGCAGACAATTGTTCTCAAACAATGGCGCACCATGGAAAGGTTTTCAAAAACAATACTTCAGTGTGCTATGTAAATAATGACGCACCGGTGCGGCTAGTTATTTAACGCACCATAAAAGGGTTAAAATAAAAAAAATTACCAGCCATATTCTTAATCATGCAGAGACGTCATCTGAGAGAGTAGTAGCAACAACAGGAGAAAAGGGTTGACTTGTACAATGTTGTATGGGATTGGGAGGCGAGGGAGAGGGAGAGGGATTTGTTTCTTGGGCGTTTTTGTGAATTTTTCTGTCTGCGTTTGTTGGCCCTTGACCAAGTTTTGGGAGAACTTGGTCATATTTGACCATTTTTGGGACTTCGACAGCTTGTTGAAGATGGAGCGCCAGATGAAGCGGAGATTGCAGAATCTCGGCCCACTTTTGGGTCCCTTTTTGGGTTTTGGGAATATGTAATGGGAAAGGGATGTCGGCTCGTGGGTTCACCCACGCTTAGGATAACTTTTGTAAATTTATAAATAGATGTCTAGGCATATAATAGAGTATCTAGAGTATCTATGTGATATAGGCTAAGTGCCAAGAGGGAATATGTGTGATCAAGATTTTTGTATAGACTTCTATACCTGTGTGAAGGTATAGAAGGATTTGTGCTGAAAGGCAAGGAAGAAGGATCTAGCGAGCTGCGCAGATCTTCTGTCCTGTGTGAAGTAAGGGTTTCTACGGATCTGTGCTTGTAACCGATTGGCCGATGATAATAAAGAAGAAGAGTTGGTGGATGTAGCCCCAGGGTGGGGGTGAACCGCGTAAATCTGTGTGTTATTCTTTGTGGTTTGACTTGATGTGTTTATCTCTGCTTTTGCTAAGTGGTGTGATATATTTAGATATATCTACTTATGCTTTGTGCTTCATTAGATATGTATGAATAGTAGATATGATATGTATGAAGATGCTTAGTGCTGATCTTCTGGATCTGATCTGTTTCACTATTGCTAAGTGATGAAATACCTTAGATCTAAGTGAATGCTATGATGCTCTGTGCTATCTGTGAAGTATAATAAGGGTTGAATATTGACGAATGATCAATGCTAAGTGCTCTGTAAGCGATATAATCACAGATATGTGTCCCAGCTAAGGTTGCAGCCACCTGAGTCTCACAACCACCCCTGCTTCTACCTCAGGTGAGACTTCATCTGCTTCGCAGGTGTTGCCGAAAGGGCCGGTAGTTAGGGTTTTGTTGGTGTGATGTTGTAGCATTGAACCCCGGGTCTGCCCCTGTGCCAACAAATGGTTCCATTGCTGGGACCTGAAACTGTGATTGTTGGGAACTGAGGAAGAAGAATCCTTGTGCAAAGATTCGTCTTGAAACTGTGGAAGCTTTGTGCCTGGATCTGTGCCCTAGTGCGCAATATTCCACTTCATCTGAAAATCTCTGTGCTAAAGAAATAAATCCAGATCTGAARAAAAGAAGCAAGATCTGAACGGTCTGTGCTCCAAGAAAAGTAAAAGTGGAAGTTTCTTAAGAAAAGAGGTCAGATCTGCAGAAACGAGGTAAGATTTGTAATTTTAGTCCTTTGATAAAGGTAAGATTAGTTAAAAGTTTTAGATCTGGAGGCTTTGTGCTCTGTAGAAGTAAGATAAGTGAAAATTTTTGTTTCTAAGGTATGGATCTAGGTATGTTTAATAGAGTTTATCCTAGTTTGAAAACTGGGGCACTGATAGATGAAAGAAGGTTTGATATGAGTAGATCTGATAAGAATAGTGATAGATATGTTATACCTATGCATAGAAAAAATGTTTGGACTAACAAATGGATGCAGGATCTTAGAAAGATTTTTTTACAGATTAGCTACCACGATCCTAGTGTGCAGTATAGAAGAAGTTGGGGGTCGTTTAAAAGAAAGAGAGGAGTGACCCTCTGTTACAGTTGCAGAAGACCTAGACATCTTGCTAAGGAATGCCCTGGCAGAGGATCTAGGTGTCTTTGTTGCAAAGCTATGGACCATGAGGTATTGGATTGCCCTAGAATGATTGCTAGACTGGAAGAAATGAATCTGAATCAGGAAAACCCTAAGGCAGATCCAAAAGAGGCAGAACCCCAACAAGAATTAGAGAAGGTATTGATACAAATGAAAGAGACCATGAATGACCACTGATATGTGAGGCTATCAGAGATTTTCAAAGAAAAAGAGTGCATTGAAGCAAGAATAGGAGACTTCGACATTGACTCTGTCCTTGATGAAGAGACACAAGTGAACATTATGCCAGAAAGAACTTGGGAAGCTATAGGGAAGCCTGATATGATCCCTTCATTAGGAGGAATAGGACTATTCAGAGGAAAACCAATGATGTTATGTGGAAATCTCATTCAGATACCTGTGATAGTCAATGAAGCTTCGACAAGGGAAGATTTTGAGATTAATAAATTCATTGAAGACAATGCCCTGTTTACCATGTTACTAGGAAAATCTTGGATTGATAGAGATCAAGCTAGAAAGAAGGAAGAAGAAGAAGTCTTAGAACATAAGAGACAAGAGTTAAAATATTTCATGACCCGAAATATTGCACAGTTGATGGAAGAACAGGAGAATAGATTAAAGCTACTTGACACTAGAAGCCCAGATATCGAAGCTACAGGAACATCAGAAGACATATAGAAGGCTGACATTTATACCCTAGATAAAGAAGAAGTGATACACTTGAATCCTAGAAAAGGATCTCAGCAACGCGAAGTGACTATGCCCAAGGAAAATAAGAATCAGAATGAGAAAAGAACCACCAAGATGAAGCTCACGGGAAAAAAGGATAGGAATCTACATAAGAAGAAAGTCAAGATTGAGAAGTTACAATAGGTTCCAGAGGGTACCTCACAGAAACAAACCTTACAGAATTGGAGCTTCACTAAGATATCAGAACAACGACATATGCCACTTTGCTATGGAGAAGCAATATAGCTGTTGAAAGCCGATATATCCGTTCGACTGCTTCTCCGAATGACTAGAAAAACATTTATGGTTTGCCACCAGACCGTTGGACTGCACCATAACGGACAGAAGAAGAGTTAATGAGGCTCATAACCATTGCAAGTAAACCATTACCAAGATTTCCTATTTATCTCGTCGCACCATGAATGAGGAACACTTTTGCCAACTGAGAATTTGAAGCCCGCAGACTAGAAATTGCATACAGTGCTCATTATGCTCTTGCTATTCAATCTAGTGCAGTGTCTAAGACCATTGTGAACCCGATTATTTTATCTTGAGCATGTATG
Source organism: Picea mariana (assembly GCA_032191745.1). Classification (NCBI taxonomy): domain Eukaryota; kingdom Viridiplantae; phylum Streptophyta; class Pinopsida; order Pinales; family Pinaceae; genus Picea; species Picea mariana. The sequence goes on from JASDQU010107790.1 coordinate 160,420, forward strand.
TTCGACGAGCTTACCACTACCGAAGAATCCGTAATAGAAGTTCTCCTTGAGATAAGAATTGAGAGAGTCATGTCAGAGCGAGGGTTATCCACAGGATTACAGGCATCATCCACGAGAGGACTAACAACCTCTCCATCCACTGCTCGCACCGGTCCATCCTGGCCAAACAATGAGAAACGTACTAAGCACAGAGATGACCTTGCCAATGCCAAGCTGATTCCAAGCATTCTGTCGGCCTATCTACCCCCTTTGAGTGGCTCCATCAATCATGACAATGTACCCCGAGAGTTCGAATATGCCGTGATCACCGCGTACCTTTCGAAAGGGGTGCGCACAGTTCACCCCGACCAGGATAAGCTTGCAACACTGAAATTTAGTGACTTCAACCTTGGAGACTGGAAAGCTTATAGCATGCTGGCCTCGCATAAGTACTTGATCAGGACCAAAGGTAAGAATTCAAAGATTATTCTACAACCATGGACTCAGAACCTCACACAGTCCACACTACTTAATGTGATGAAGATCCCGCACTTTGGCCGACACCAGGAATTAAACGCATGCGTGAAATTTTTGTTGTCCTACTACCACAGATGTTACTTATGGTTGAACCATCACATCACTATGGATTTGACCTTGATTAATCAGATCACAAGGCTGAGCATGCAGGGCCCTGACCCACATGAGTTTTACCCTAGAAATACCTCAGGCCGAGCATTGGCCCAGCGAATCAAATAAACTTATGGATATGTAGAGAAGGGTATGCAAGGTTACAAGGTAGCCTCTATCCAAAGTGAAGCAGTGCGCCTTGCATGTCAGATGATCGCAGGCAAGCTAGTTTGCAAGAACCGACCCACCCAAGTAACTGGATTCGTTGTTGACCTCGCCGGGAAGTGCGCAGAAGGACTACAGATGAATTGGGCACAATACCTTGTGAAGCAGCTAGAGCTTGATTGTAGAGGAGCGCATGACCAAGGATATGAGTTCCACTTCAGCTGGCTTCTCATATTGATAGCTTTCATTGCATGGGAGATGCCAGAAGGTGCGACCTTCCTGGACATCGAGCCCTTTGAGCTTTAGCTGCGAAGTTCAGTACCTTGTGGTACTCGAGTGATATGAACAAGCAGTGGCAATCCAATGCCATCTTCCACGCCTACTACAATCAATTGAAGATCACAATCCAGTCTACACCATGCATCACTCCAAACACCCTCTACAGGTTTCAGCCCCTGATAAAGTTCAGCGCAGACATGCACTTTATATACATCAAAACGCGTGTTGACAAACAAAAGCAACAATTACAGTCCTATTATAAGTTAACAGAAGAAGACTTGGAAGAAATCACCAAGGAGTGGTCGACATACCTCCTCATCTCAGCAAACCCCACGGATATTTCTGATATAGACAATCCAGAACTTATGCATGATACCCCTGAACAAAGCAAGACCAAGGAAGATGAAGAAGTTCAAGATGTCAATAGTACTTCTATGAAGACCACTTCGATCTCACCTGCATAGGGAGGTAATGGTGGAGAGCCAGGTAACATAGAGGTCTATCAAAATAAAGGCAAAGTTACACTGCCTAGAGAGGAGGAAGATCCCTCCAAGAAAAGAAGGGTTACCCCACCAAAGCCTTCATCCAGGAAGAAAGCTAAGGCAACTAGAACCAAGTTTGAGACTGTTCTCACTTCGGATGACTTCAAATTCATAATCCCTACCCTGAATGATACTTCGCTAGAGTTAGCAGAAAAGCAGGAAGCCAAGCAGGAGGAAGTGTTCAGTTGCATTAGGGACGAGCTTCAAGGAGTACAACAAGCAATACAGTCTAGCCGCGCAGTTTCCACTGCACCCCTTCCATCAGGAACACCAGAATTAGGTGATGAGCCAACCCAACTACATCAGATTGCTGATACAGTCAAATTTCGGCTGCGACGAGCTCAAGAAGAGATAGCACAAGCCACCCAGGATTTAGCGCAAGTTCAGAAAGACCTCGAGGACCACAAAAGTACTGTAGAAAAGGAAAAGCTCGCTCTACAAGAAAAATGGGATGAAGAAAAAACAACGCTACAGAAAAACAAGGAACAGTTGCTCGCAGAGCAACTCGAAGTACGGGAAAGGGTTCACAATGCACTTCGCTCTGTAATAGTCATAGAAGTGACAACTAAGGAACAAGTCCCATAGCAGGTCGTGCAACTCGAAGAAGTAATCCAACAACTTCAACAGCACATCGCAGATCTGGAACTTCGTACCGTGCCCGAAACTCCTCAAGAAATCAAAGATCTACGAGAGGCAACTGCTCACAGTGCAGTTGGCAGAATGAAAGCCCTTGCCTTGGAGTGCAAGGAATTGAGCTGTAGGAGCGCTCAGACGTATGAAAACCTTACAGAAAATCCAGAGTTACAGGCGCTGGAGTCGCAACTCCAGGAAGCAAAACAACATGCAGATACGATACAGGCGCAGCTGAAGGCTGTAACACTAGTTGAAAGAAATAAGAGGTTTCTAGAGTAGCGCACGACCCAACAATAGATCCACACGATCCAGACCAAAGTGATGGAAGTCTTTCAATGACTTCAACCAGTGCAAGAGAAGGCATGCCAACTTTTCACTGAAGTTGAAAGTCAAGTAGCCGAGTTAGAATAGGTCGTCATCACAACAAAACAACGCCTAGAAGGGCCAGTCAATGGCACACTCATCCAGGAGTTCACTGACCAAAAGGCCATAACATTGTAGCGGGTCGAAGCAGCTCGAGCCAAGATCGAGGCGTTCGAGGTAGAATTTCTCAGATCAGAGTGACTCGGGACAAGTCACAGGTGAGTGTTGGGGGCATGTTGGCCCTTGACCAAGTTTTGGGAGCACTTGGTCATATTTGACCGTTTTTGGGACTTCTACATCCTGTCGAAGATGGAGCGCCAGACGAAGCGGAGATTGCAGAATCTTGACCCACTTTTGGGTCCCTTTTTGGGTTTTGGGAATATGTAATGGGAAAGGGATGTCAGCCCGTGGGTTCACCCATGCTTAGGCCCACTTTTGTAAATGTATAAATAGACGTCTAGGCATCTAGTAGAGTATATATTGTATCTATGTGATATAGGCTAAGTGCCAAGAGGGAATCTGTGTGATCAAGAGTTTTGTATAGACTTGCAGATCTTAGTGCAAGTCCCTGTGTGAAGGTATAGAAGGCTTTGTGCTGAAAGGCAAGGAAGAAGGATCTAGCGAGTTGCGCAGATCTTGTGTCCTATGTGAAGTAAGGGTTTCTACGGCTCTGTGCTTGTAACCGATTGGCTGATGATAATAAAGAAGAAGAGTTGGTGGACGTAGCCCCAGGGTGGGGGTGAACCAAATAAATCTATGTTATGCTTTGTGCTTTGACTTTATGTGTTTATCTCTGCTTTTGCTAAGTGTTGCGATATATTTAGATAGATCTACTTATGCTTTGTGCTTCATTAGATATGTATGGATAATAGATCTGAAATGTATGAAGATACTAAGTGCCGATCTACTGGATCTGATCTGTTTCACTGTTGCTAAGTGCTGAAACACCTTAGATCTAAGTGAATACTGTGATTCTCTGTGCTATATGCGAAGTATAATAAGGGTTGAATATTGATGAATGATCAATGCTAAGTTCTATGTAAGCGATATAATCATAGATCTGTGTCCCAGCTAAGATTACAGACACCTGAGTCTCACAACCACCCCTACTTCTACCTCGGGTGAGACTTCATCTGCTTCACAGGTGTTGCCAAAAGGGCCGATAGTTAGGGTTTTTTTGGTGCACTGTTGTAGCGTTGAACCCTGGGTCTGGCTTGTGCCAACAAAATTTAAGCTGTAAAGACTTGCATCTAAAGTATAAGCATTTCAACTGTAAATACTTGAGTCTAAATCATGGGTAGTCTCTCAAAATTCTAATCTATAATCATCTAAAGCATGTTGTAGACTCAAGTATTTGGTGAACTCCCAACTAATAGGCCATCTATAAAAATTCTAATCTATATTAGTTGCCAATTCACAATTGTGTGCTATTGTGATGAAAATTTGAGTTCTTATGACCATGATGTCCACGATGGGAATCTTGCTTCATGGGTACCTACTACCATCTGGATCACCCTTCCCATATTTCCATCATGATCTTCAATGATTATAACCTTATGTTATCTCATTGTCAATGATCATAACCATCTTCCATGATCGTCAATGATCATAAATTGTGTGATCTCACCATCAGTGATCATAACTTGAATGATCTCATCATCAAAGATCATAAACTGCGTGATCTCGCTATTAATGATCATAACTTGCGTGTTCTCACCATCAATGATCATAACCGGCATGATCTCACCGTCAATGATCATAACCTTGATCTTGTTGTCAATGATCATAACCGTCTCTCAAAATACTAAACTATAATAATTTCTCGTTTATAATATAATTGGGAGTTCACCAAATCTTTGAGTCTACAACATGCTCAGTCTAGCAAAATTCTAACCTATAGTACTGGAAAATAAAAATTTCGATAACCTTTAAAGTTGAACGATGAGTATATTTAAAAGACACCGCACTGGTGCGTCTATAACACACCAACGCACCAGGGAGTTGCACCAATAATCACACTGTGACATGATTAAATAAAGCAAATACACACCATCATAAGATTATTTCAAAAATATACTTCGATGCACTCCGTGGTATACTGACTCACCGGTCAGCACACGTGCTCTAAACAGACACAACATGATAGGGTTATTTTAAATAAAATATAACTTGGTGCACTTGTTAAAGCCAGACGCACCAGTGCCGTTAATAATAGAGCGCACCATGACATGGTTAAATAAAAACATTTAAGCACCATTGTAGGATTATTTCAAAAAATATATGCTGGTGTGCTCCATAGTATACTGATGCACTGGGGAGCACTTGCTCCAAAGGGAGCACCATGTTAGGGTTATTTAAAAATAAAATAACCGGTGCCCTATGTTGGCCCTTAGTCATGTATTAAGGAAGAAAGCAAAGATTAAAGAAAAAGAAAGACAAAGTATGAAGTGCGTGGAAGGCACACAAATCGAGGAGGGGTCGAAGTGGTTAAAGAAGCATAAAAGAAGGAGTGAAGTAAGGGAAAACATGCTGTTGAAAGAGAATATCAAGGAAAACAAAGCATCAAAGAGGATAGATCGTGGACAAGTTAGCAAGCGGAAGAAGACACCAATGGGTGCTTTGGAACACCTCGCAGAGAAGAAGGAAGAACAGGTCGGCGAAGTCCTTAAAAAGTGGGTTATGTGGACCTAGGGTTTTGGTACCTAGGGTTTGTGCACCTGGACTTCGGTCTAGGGTTCCTAAGAGTCATAGAAGGATAAATAGAGGTTTAAGAAGAGTTGTGAGGGGGATTTTCTTATATGGAGAGATGGAGATGTAGAAGTGTTATATCTTAGAACATTCTTGTATTTTTTGGATCTTCAGCTGGGTGCAAAGATCAACTCTGCAGTTGAGTGTGCGGGGTTGGGAGATAGAGAAGAGAGAGAGAAGGATTTGTAGCTGAGTGAATATATAGAGTTGTGTATTTTAATCTACTTTATCAATAAAACACAGTTCTGTGGACATAGTCCTAGGGGGAGGGTGAACCACACAAAATATTATTGTTTTATGTGGGTGATGTTGTGTTATTTGCTATCTTTTATACTATTGTTGCATTGCTGTTTCCATTATTGAAGATAAGAGATATAACTAACTTCACGAAGTTAAACATAATAGTGTTAAGAATCTCTAGGTTATCTTGCGTTGTTATTCTGGAATCATCTTGCACTTCCCCTGGTTGTAGACACCTGCATCCTACAACCCGCCTATTGCTACCTCAGGTGAGACTTCATCTGCTTCGCAGGTGTTTTCGAAAGGGCCAGTAGTTAGGGTTTTTTGGTGCGCTGTTAGAGTTGAACCCTAGGTCTACCCCTGTTCCAACACCCTATGTAACACCAGACGCACTAGTGCATCAGACAATATATACGCGGGTGAGATCGATAGTAACCGAACGCATGGTGCACACCTGTGCTCTAAAAGTTGATGCAAATGGCTACCCGGCACGCCTGCTACCACCAGGACCTTCTCTCCCTTAGGCCCGAAGAGCTAAAAGGCTATTCCAAACCCCTTCTGAGACTCTTCTGCACCCACAGGATGCTTCTCTGACGACCTCCCCTTACCTTCTTGGGAAATCGGAACTCGTTTGATCATGGGTCCTGCACTCACGAGGTCGGGTCTTACTAATCCCCGAGCCTCGATGGAATACCCACTTCGTTCCTTCCTCGTCTCCTATTGGGAATTTCCCTATCGGGAAATTAGTGCATACGAGGTCACAAATCCTTCACCTCGCGAATCCCCGATTCCCGATCTGCGATGCACCTGTGCAACCTTTAGCCCCCTCCGGATAGCTCCTTTCTCATATGACCTGCCGTGCCACGAGGCCACGGCCTCCTCCCCGTCGGAGTTTCGGACTTCGTGAGTTTGGAACGCGAAGAATTCACATCCGCGAAATTCCCGAAATGCCGAACCCCGACTCCTCCAGATCCTTGGACATGCGTCCCTCAGATTGAATGGCTCTGACCGTGTCGGGAAATTGTGGATCACGATTTCACTTTGCGAGTGTTTCACCCCTTCAGAAATCCCGATGCTCCAAATGCCGACTCATCAGGATCTCCTGCCACGTATCCTCGCCGAGTTCAACGGCCCTGATCTTCTCGGGAAATAGCTAATCGCGATTTCGTTCTATACGAATCCCATGACCACAGAAACCCCGAAATCCTGATGGGTCAAATCTCGATGACCCTTGGGCTCCTCCCTGCACGCTAACACTTAAACCGTGCGCGTCTCCTCGGGATCTAACGGCGGACGGGATTTCGCTGTCTCCCCCGACGAATCCTGACTGTTGATCCCTCCTCTTGAAGATTTCTCAAAAATGACTAAGTGCTCCTTCTTTAGACTTGCTCCCCAAGCCTGCACTAAAACTCTTCGTTGAAATGTTTCACGGCACACTCCCTGTGCGCTTCTTTGACGATACCCACAAAGGCTCTAAACCTCCTGAGCTTCTTTACTTTGACTTCTTCAGAGAGATCTGTACACACTCCTTGCGCTTGCTATTCAACAACTTCCCCAATGTTGAATGCTTCAGACTCTGCGCACTTCCTGCAGCAGCAGTCTCCAATCTTGTTTGGCTCAAACTAGCCACTGAGACTTCTTCTCAAGCCTGCGCACACCTTGCACGGCTTCAACGATACAATCCACTTCTGGATGAATGAGAACAAAGGTTAAACTACCAAGCCTTCATCGACGCACTCCTTGCGGATGAATTCAACTGCACTCTTTGCAGGAATCTCCCAGCTCAGATAGAAAAACAATTGAAACTCATTCCCCCTCCTCTCAGACTTCAGTTTCAAACCCTGAAATCACATGCACAGCATATCCAAAGAAAATGCATAACCAGAAAAACAAACATTCATGAGCACACAATCAATATGCACAGAGAAACAACACCAATCATGAGGTTGAATCAGAACTCTCTTCTATTAATTCAAATTCCTGTACATGGGTGTTCCTCACAAAGTTCTCTGTCTGCTCTTCTCTTCAGAATGCTTGATTAATAATCTAAATAATAATATCACAAAGATAAAAAGGAGGGTGTCTATATCCGTTTTCCCTCTCGAACTCTAAACTGTCTAATCTGGAAATAAAATCCTATCTACTTGCATTACGTCTATTAAATGCCTCCTATCTATTTCAGACAAGAGTGTAAGGCTCAAGGTCTGATACAATTGATCTGAAAATAGAAGGCTAACTTGTTATGCTATGCAAGCACCCTCTATCTCATTAAAATAAACCTTAACAGGACCTTGCTTCATGTATTTAAATATGCAAGTTGGTTTATGTGTTAAGTTCTTGCTTCTTCTTGTCAATATGCATGTGTGAAGAGATGTTCTTTTAAAAGATTATTTATGTGCTATAAACCAATACACAGCAATGTAAAGTGCAGCAAATAACACATCAAAATCACAACAATACCAAGATGATAAAGGAGTTCACCCCTCTCTGGGCTACGTCTCCTTGAGCCTCCTTCAATGGACTTGGCTCTTTGGGATTAGTTTGTCAAATGCTCTTTACAAGATGCTGCTCAACTCCAATGGATTTATAGACTGTACCATTGGATTCAGAATACATAAAAACCCCAAAAATGACTGTTAAAACTCTGCAAATGGACAATGGCTCATCCAACAATGACCTCTTCTACATGTGACCTCCAAGCTTCCCTGAGCTTGAATGAGGCAAAAATACCTGTAAAAGTCCTCCAATGGATCTGAAACCTATCCCAATGTGTTCAGAGCATAATAAACAGTCAGAAATGACCATTCAGTCTCAGCAAATGGATATGTGCTCATCTGAGCAATGCCTCAAACAATGAGGGCTTTAAGGCTCCTGAAGCTTCCTCAAACTTCAAATGTGAAAAACCTGCAAATGGGCTCTTCAAATACCTGTGAAAATGGTTCCAATGGACTCAAGACGTCCAAAAACCCCTAGCTGGGCTTTTACAGCTCCTCATTTGGCCAAAAATTGAAGAAGTTATGCATTCTGCCATTTTTCTCCTTCAAGCCTGCTGTAACCTGTTCGCCATTTCGCACCTCTGGAAAGTGAACCTGGATTCTGAGCGTTTTCGGTCACAAAAACTCAGCACCCCCGCGCGTTCCACAAAATGTGCCAATTTGTCGCACCGTTAGCGAAAACAAAGCCCCCGAGGACGGAGGTGTTGGGCGCATGGGGGGCCATATGGCCACGTCCCAGCGCATAAAAAGGTTAAGTGCCACCGTTTAACGTTAGAGTGACAAGTGTCGGGTGTAGGAGTTAACCGTTTGAACCACCAAACCGCGCGCATATGTAAATACAATGGTCATATTTGTTAATCCACAAAATCGTGTGGTAAACCATTGTAAACCCCCGCGCAAACCGTTTAATATTTGTTTTGGTCACATGTTAGAACATGTAATATAACCGCGGGTCCAACCATTTGAAAGCACAAATTTAAAACGCGCGCCATTCAATAGACAGGGTCATGTGTAAGGTCGATACGACCACGGGCTAGGGCTCCTTTTGAAATGCCTCCCGTGGGCGCCCATTTCTTTGCACACACGGTCATGTCTGTTGGCAATAGAACCGAGGGTTTTAATAGTTAATCACCGCGCAAATGCATATGTATATCAATCATATGTTAATATATGAAACTCCCGCGCGCGAAAATCCAATACGCTTAGTCATATGCGTAACCCAATACAACCGTGGGCTAATCAATTGAAAACCACATAACAATAACACTCCGCGCGCAAATAAACAAAATAAAACCCGGTCATATATTTGGCAATGTAAACCAACAGATGGGGGACACGTGGTGCCCATGCATTGGGCCACGTGTCTCCTTATTATTTTCCATTGAAACGGACACATGTCAACATTCCATTCGTCCACGTCAACCAATGAAAATGCGCCAACAAACAACCAACCGGTCTGCGCCACATCATCAAACTGCCAACTCAGCTGCCACGTCACCAGGCCACGTAGGATGCTGACGTCAGCATGTGCCACATGTCGCCCTTCCAATGGTGACACGTGTCACTTCCAGATTGGTCAAACCGTACTCTGAAAATGCCAAAAATGCATGACACGTGTCACGCCCAGGAGCTGCCACGTGTCCTGTATGGATAGGCCACGTATGCTGTACGTCCTGCCACGTGTCCTGTATGGACTGTACGGACAGGTACGGTCATCATCATTTTTTTACCTGTTTGGCTCGGTGAACAGACCTCGATAACTTCTCCATACGGACTCCGTTTGCGAAAATAAATATACCGCCGGAATCAGGAGAACGAGACGGACGCAATGGTACCATTTTCTTTGCATTCTGAGCACTTTGAAAATTGAGCAAATTTTAGACCCCTGGTCCAGATTCTGATCAACAATACAACAGGCGCTCCTTCATAAATGTTTCCTTGAAGGTTTGGCGCTTCATCTTTAATGAAAATTCAAAAAGTTGTCAAGCTTATATGCCATGTGTTTAAAAACACATGCGTTGGCTCTACGGTTTCTTTCGCAGTCGCGATGCTCCTGCATCATACTCCCCTGCTTGAAAAATTTCATGGGCTCCTGTCCATGAGCTCCTGCACGGTCTGTCCATGCTTCTGAATTTCTGCTTCTGTCTCCCAGCTAGCATCTTCCACTGGGTGATTCTTCCACTTCACCAGATACTCGAAGTATTTCTTCCGTCTGGTTCCTCTGCTGACTCTTCTGTCAAATATCCGCTCCATCTGTGGCCTTTCTGCAATTGGCATCTGCTTCTGCCACTGAATTTCTGGCTGTTCATCACCCTTAGCTCCTACTTCCTCAGCCTTATAGGGATATAAGTCTAAGACATTGAATGTCGGAGATATTCCGATCTCATTCGACAATTCAATCTCATAAGCATTTTCTCCCAATTTCTTCAAGACTTTGCATGGTCCAATTTTCTTCATTTTTAACTTGTTATATGTTCCCCTTGGAAACCTTTCCTTCCTCAGGTGCACCAGAACCAAATCACCAACCTCAAATTGAAGTTGTTTTCGATGCTGATCTGCTCTGCGCTTGTACTCTTGGTTTGTTTCTAGCAATCGCTGCTTCACCCTGCCATGAAGTTCCTCCATCGCCTCTGCGAATTTGTCAGCGCTTGCGCTGCTAGTAGCAGTCTGCTCTGACTCCCTGAGTTTAGATACTCCTCTCGGCTGCCTGCCATATACAATTTCAAATGAACTTTTACCTGTGCTCCTGTTCACTGAATCGTTGTAAGCGAATTCTGCCTGTGGCAACACATTGTCCCAGCTACTATGGTGCTCCATTACTAATCTCCTCAGCAAGTCTCCTAGACTTCTGTTGACCACTTCTGTCTGCCCATATGTCTGTGGATTATAGGCAGAACTGAACATTAAGTTAGTTCCCATCTTCTTCCAGAGTGTCCTCCAGAAATGCCCAATAAATTTGGTATCCCTGTCCGAAACTATGCTTTCCGGTAGTCCATGGAATCTAACAACCTTCTTGAAAAACAAGTTTGCGATGTGAGTCGCATCGCTGGTCTTCTGACACGGGACAAAATGTGCCATCTTTGAAAACCTGTCAACTATTACAAAGATGGAATCATGTCCTCTCTGCGTCCTCGGCAATCCTAGGACGAAATCCATGCTGATCGCCTCCCATGGCCTTTCTGGTATGGGTAAGGATTGGTAGAATCCCGCATTCTGCTTTTTGCCCTTCGAATGTTGAAAAATTCTGCACCTGTCAACAAACCTTTTGACATCTGTTCACATCTTCGGCCAGAAGTATGCTTCGCTCAGCTTCATGAATGTTTTGTCATGGCCAAAGTGCCCTTCTAATCCTCCATTGTGCTTTTCCTTTAGCAGGTTCTCCCTCATGGAGCAATTCGGAATGCATAACTGGTTTCCTCTGAACAACAGTCCATTCTGAATCATGTAATCCATCCACGGGCTTCGGTCTCTGAGAACTGGATTCTCAGCTGCCTCATATGCCTCTGCAAAATCTGCATCACCCGCATACATGTCTTTCAGGTTTTCAAATCCTAGTGTTTTGACTCGAAACTCCTGCAGCAACAAACACTTCCTGCTCAAAGCATCAACCACTTTGTTAGCAGTACCTGCAATGTGTTTAATTACAAATGTAAAATTTTGCATATACTCTACCCATTTAGCATGTTTCTGATTCAGCTTCTCCTGCTGAGTCACAAACTGTAATGCATGATTATCACTATACAGAACAAATTCCTTTGGAATCAAGTAATGCCTCCACTTCTTCAACGCCTGTATGATAGCATAAAATTCTTTATCATACGTTGAATACTTCACCTTTGCCTCATCCAACTTCTCGCTGAAATATGCAATTGGTCTGTCCTCCTGGCTCAAGACCACTCCTATGGCAAAGCCACTTGCATCACATTTTACCTGGAAAACTTTCTGAAAATCTGGTAACACCAACATCGGTTGTTCGGTGATCTTTCGCTTCAACAGATTGAAGCTCTTCTCTGCCTCTTCAGTCCAATGAAAAGACTTATGTCTCTTCTTGACTGTCTCCATCATTGCTGCGCTGATTCCGCTGAAGTTCCTAATGAATTTCCTGTAGAAACTCGCCAGTCCATGGAAACTTCTCACCTCGAAAACATTTCTTGGTGATGGCCAATTCTTTATTACCTCTACTTTACTTGGAACCATCTTTAATTCATTTGCCGATATGACAAACCCCAAGTAAATGAGTTCCTTCTTCATAAATGAAGATTTCCTCACATTGATCAACAACTTCTCTTGCTGTAGCTTCCTCATTACTGCAGCTAAATGCTTCAGATGTTCTTCCCTAGTCTTGTTGAAAATCAATATGTCATCCAAATAAACAATGAAAAACTTACTAATGAATTCCTTCAGCACTTCATTCATCAGCCTCATGAATGTACTTGGTGCATTTGTCAAGCCAATCGGCATGACTAACCATTCATACAGTCCTTTGTTGGTTTTGAAGGCTGTCTTCCACTCATCGCCTTCCCTCATGCAAATCTGATGGAATCCGCTTTTCAAATCCACCTTTGAAAAAAAATTTGCTCCATTTAAGCAGTCCATCAAGTCATCCATTCTTGGCAATGGAAACCTGTACCTGATGGTGATCTTGTTAATGGCTCTGGAATCTGTACACATTCTCCAGCCTCCATCTTTCTTTGGACTCAGTACTGTTGGAATGGCACATGGACTTAAACTCTCCCTGATCAGTCCTTTATCCATCAATTCCTGTATCTGCCTTTTGACTTCCTCGTTCTCCTGTGGCGTCAACTTGTACGCTGCTTTGTTCGGCAAACTGGCGCCAGGTACAAGGTCTATGTGGTGACTTATGCTCCTCATTGGTGGCAACGAATGAGGTAATTCGTCCACCACTATATCAGCAAACTCCTCAAGTAGTTTCTGAATTTCTGTCGGCAGATCGTCCACTCTCATGCTGGTCAAAACAACTTTCGGTTTCCTGACCACAAAGAATTGTGGATCCTCCTTCTTCTTTACTTCTGCCAGAAGTTCCTTCCCACTCATGAGAAGTACCCTGTTGTTCACTTCCGGTTTCACCTCCTTATCTTTTATCGGAAGTAACGTGTGTGTTCTCCCATTCTTCTCCAGGGTATATGTATTCACCCTTCCATCATGAATTACGTTTCTATCATACTGCCATGGTGTTCCCAGCAGTAAATGACAAACATCCATGGGGATAACATCACAGAGAATTTTATCATTATATCTTCCTATTTTAATGTCAACTAAGCACTGTTTAGTAACGCTCACATGATGTCCCTTTTGTAGCCATGAGACTTTATATGGACTCGGGTGATCAGTCGTTTCCAGCTCCAGTTTCTCCACCATCTCAGTTGAAACGAGATTGTCGGTGCTTCCGCTGTCCACAATGACTTTGCACTTCCTGTCCTTGGTCTTGCATGCAGTTCGGAACAGTCTGCTTCTTTGAGCAGTGTCCTCCACCTCCTTCTCAGGTGTAATGGGAACTTTTCGCATCATCAAAGATCTTCCGTCTTCTACGTTTTCTGCATCAGCAGCTCGCCTCTGCGCTTCTGTGATGTGAGCTTCTCCTCCATCTCTCTTCCTGTCTGGACAGTCAACTGCCTTGTGTCCATTTTTCCCACATGTGTAGCATGTGATAACTCCACCTCGACCTCTTCCTCTACCTCTGGTACGAGGAAAAGTACTTTTATCAGCGTATCCTCCATCTGGTTCTGCCTGTTGCCTTCGCTGTTCAGCATGCTGGCCTCGCTGAGAACTTCCACCTCTCTCTGTTCTTGCCTGAGGCTTTGTCCAGTCGTCCTTGGACTTCTGAAATTTTTCTTGGGCAACTAATTTACCCCTTGGTTGACTTCTACCTCGGCCTCGCTGTGTTGGCTTATGGCTCAGCTTTTCTTCTGCCTTCAATGCCATCTGATACACATCCTCAACTGTTCTGACAGTTGTCATGCTCATCTCATCCTGGATATCGTATCTTAAGACATTTATATACCTAGCTACTTTTTCATCATCGCTCTCCCGATGACCTGCTCTAATATTGAGCTAGTAGAATTCCTCGGTATATTCCTTTACCGTCATCATCTTCTATCTCAGGTTCTGCATTCTCCTGAACAGTGTGATCTGATAGTCCCTCGGGATGAACTTTGCCTTCATCTTCGCAATCATTCGATCCCAGCTTTTAATTTTCTATTTACCTTTGGAACGTCTATCTGCCTGAAGCTCGTCCCACCATAATGCTGCATGTCCCTTCAATTTTGTGACAGCATGCTTGACCTTTTTATCCTCTTTGATATCCTCATAATCGAAGTAGGTATCAAGAGCTCTAATCCAATCCAGAAGCTCTTCTGCATCCAGATTTCCTTCATAGTTCAGGATGTCCATTTTTGTCTTTGAACTCATTTGGGCGATTGCTTTAATCAACCACTCACTGGCTGCATCTTTGGCTGCAACTCCTCCTTGCTGTTCAGCTTCAGCTTCACCTTCAGAGTCACTCAGATCTCCAGCATTTGCTCCACGTCTCTGCGCTGCTTCCATATCTTCCATTCTGGCACGCAGATTTTGTAATTCCCTCTCCATCTCTACATTTTGTCCTTGGCTACTTCTTTCTCTGGACACCTCTCTTTCTCTGAACGGTTCCCTTTTCCCCTCTGGATTGGGTGATTGTCTACCTCTTCTCGGCGGCATGGTGAAATTTTCTCCTCTCCTTTGTTACAAAAAACAGAGAGATTTTCTCGCTCTGATACCACCTGATGCAAATGGCCACCCGGCATGCCTGCTACCACCAGGACCTTCTCTCCCTTAGGCCCGAAGAGCTAAAAGGCTCTTCCAAATCCCTTCTGAGACTCTTCTGCACCCACAGGATGCTTCTCCGACGACCTCCCCTTGCCTTCTCGGGAAATCGGAACCCGTTTGATCACGGGTCCTACACTCACGAGGTCGGGTCTTACTAATCCACGAGCCCCGATGGAATACCCACTTCGTGCCTTTCTCGTCTCCTATCGGGAATTTCCCTATCGGGAAATCGGTGCATACGAGGTCACAAATCCTTCACCTCGCGAATCCCCGATTCCCGATCTGTGATGCACCTGTGCAACCTTTAGCCCCCTCCGGCTAGCTCCTTTCTCATATGACCTGCCGTGCCATGAGACCATGACCTCCTCCCCATCAGAGTTTCGGACTTCACGAGTTTGGAACACGAAGAATTCACATCCGTGAAATTCCCGAAATGCCGAACCCTGACTCCTCCAGATCCTTGGACACGCGTCCCTCGGATCGAATGGCTCTGACCGTGTCGGGAAATCGCGGATCCCGATTTCACTTTGCGAGTGTTTCACCCCTCCAGAAACCCCGATGCTCCAAATGCCGACTCGTCAGGATCTCTTGCCACGTATCCTCACTGAGTTCAATGGTCCTGATCTTCTCGGGAAATCGCCAATCACGATTTCATTCTATACGAATCCCACGACCACGGAAACCCCGAAATCTCGATGGGTCAAATCCCGATGACCCTTAGGCTCCTCCCTGCATGCTAACACTTAAACCGTGTGCATCTCCTCAGGATCTAATGGCGGACGAGATTTCGTTGTCTCCCCCGACGAATCCTGACTATTGATCCCTCCTCTTGAAGATTTCTCAAAAATGACTAAATGCTCCTTCTTCAGACTTGCTCCCCAAGCCTGCGCTAAAACTCTTCCCTGAAATGTTTCTCGACACACTCCCTGTGCGCTTCTTTGATGATACCCACAAAGGATCTAAACCTCCTGAGCTTCTTTACTCTGACTTCTTCAGAGAGATCTGTGCACACTCCTTACGCTTGCTATTCAACAGCTTCCCCAGTGTTGAATGCTTCAGACTCTGCGCACTTCCTGCAGCAGCAGTCTCCAATCTCCTTTGGCTCAAACTAGCCACTGAGACTTCTTCTCAATCCTGCGCACACCTTGCACGGCTTCAACGATACAGTCCACTTCTGGATGAATGAGAACAAAGGTTAAACTACCAAGCCTTCATCGACGCACTCCTTGCGGATGAATTCAACTGCACTCTTTGTAGGAATCTCCCAGCTCAGATAGAAAAACAATTGAAACTCATTCCCCCTCCTCTCAGACTTCAGTTTTGAACCCTGAAATCACATGCACAGCATATCCAAAGCAAATGCATAACCATAAAAACAAACATTCATGAGCACACAATCAATATGCACAGAGAAACAACACCAGTCATGAGGTTGAATCATAACTCTCTTCTATTAATTCAAATTCCTGTACATGGGTGTTCCTCACAAAGTTCTCTGTCTGCTCTTCTCTTCAGAATGCTTGATTAATAATTTGAATAATAATATCACAAAGATACAAAGGAGGGTGTCTATATCCGTTTTCCCTTTCGAACTCTAAACTGTCTAATCTGGAAATAAAATCCTATCTACTTGCATTACATCTATTAAATGCCTCCTATCTATTTCAGACAAGAGCGTAAGGCTCAAGGTCTGATACAATACAACATGCGCTCCTTCATAAATGTTTCCTTGAAGTTTTGGTGCTTCATCTTTAATGAAAATTCAAGTAGTTGTCAAGCTTATATGCCATGTGTTTAAAGACACATGCGCTGGCTCCACGCTTTCTTTTGCAGTCGCGATGCTCCTGCATCAAAAGTGCACACCACGTTTGGGTTATTTGTAAAAAATATTATCCGATGCACTATGTAAATATTGTAGCATCAATGCGTTCAATCATTGAGCACACTAGAATAGGGTTTAACAGAAAATTTTTGCCGGTCGTAAAATTCATTTTTACCCTTGCTTTGCTTCCTTCCATCTGTTGTTGTGTGCGTGGATTTCGAATTTTCCCAAAAGGCGGGAAAATTTATTTATTTTGACTACGTGCCAACCATGCCTCCCTGGCGACAAAATGTCCAGGTAATATCTTTGTTTCTTTATAACTTAAGTATTTGGTGGATTAAAATTTAAAATTGTGTTAATTTTTCACTGTTTAAAAAATGAAATAAAATTATGCGCGGTTCGTTCGAGACATTCAACTCGCACTGCAACATAATGTTAAATTCCTCGACGGTGCATAAGTAAAGAGGAATGCACTGATGCATCCTTTTATCGATGCACCATGTAAAATTATTTAGTTATTCAGTGGTGTGTCTCAGTACCTCTAACACACTGGTCTGTTATGGTACATGACACACCACACAAATAGGATATATTATTTTGCGCGGTGCATTAGTAAGCGTTCAAATTGGTGAGTTCATGTTTACAAACACACCATTTTAAAAAATTGTCATTTTGTCACGGTGTGTCCTGTAAATTTTCTGTGTGCATCGCTAGCAGTGCGAGCTGAACGAATTGAATGCACCACCATAAAAAATTAGATAAAAAATTGCAAAGTTTCATACTCGTTAATTTCAAAAAATTGGTGGGGTGGTGCATCGTCGTTACCGAAACACATAGGTGCATTTAAGAAACGTGTACACACTGCCTTAACTAATTTAAAAAAAAATGTTTTACGATGGGTTAGGATTTTAATTTCTTTTTATTTTAAGTGGTGTGTAGGTTAGTCGTAACGCACCGGTGGGGAGGTGCGTCAGTTTTGAAAAATTGGTGGCACGGTACGTATCCGATACTTAAATGCACCGGGGAATATAAGGAACGTATACGCACCGCCTTAACTAATTTAAAAAAAATTGTTTTACGGTGCATTAGGATTTCACTTTGTTTTTATTTTATGTGGTGCGTAGGATAACTGTAACGCACTGGGATATGTGTTTACCTGACCACAATGATGCGTAGGGTTATACAAGCACCACATAAGAAATATAACAAATTTTATATGGTGTGTTAGTTTTCACTGGCACACCGTAGGCGGTGCTCACAAGTTATGTATGCACCACAGGCAGTGCTTGACTATTTTTCAGGCGCACCAGTTATGAAATTTACTTTTTTTTGAAGGAAGTTATTTTTCGTATTTATAAATAAATTTCTCATTTAATAGATTTCTTTCATGTTTTATGTATGAGTGAGGCTGATGTATTTCATATGTTCATCATGTAGAGACGTGAGCGAAGAGAGAAATGACAACAATAGGAGCAAAGGGTGGACATGTACAATGTTGTACGGAAATGGGAGGCGAGGGAGAGGGAGAGGGATTTGTACCCTTGCCCAATTGCTACAATGACTCATGTTCTCTTGAGGAATGTATGACTCCTTAAGTACTATGAGGAGGCTATATCCCCGAAGGGGCACTCTGGGTTGTTAGTTAATTTGATCCATTGATGGAATTTCCATGAACATGCTTTCTATGTGGGTCTGGATCAGTGGTACCATCCCATTGAGGAGGATATTTACTTTATCACTGGGATTTCCAGGAGAGGGGAGGATTTTCCCCATTTTTCAGGTGTCCTAGTAGGTGTTGCACTAGAGATTCAACTCATGTACTCTTAGTGATATATTGGGGTTGATGTACTATCCCCAGTTGATTTTTCAGGTGTCTGGTGGACAATTGCGGATTGCTTCTTTCGGTGTAGAGGAGGTTAAGTGATTCTCACTGTTAATGACGACCATAACACACTTTACCAGTGATGGGAAATGCATTAGTTTCCCTCTTTTGTATTATGTTGATTTGTTAGTACAGAGGACATGGTGTATTAGATGGTTTGCCATTTGTTTTTGGCATTTTTGCATAGTACTAGAAAGATGTCATGCTATGATGTGTGGGAGGTCGAACTTCCCTTTTGCCTCATAGCTGTTTTGATTATTTTTTGATATGTTTTCGGAGATGAGGCCGACTTTTTTCCATTAGCTACCTAGGCCAAGGACTCATGTGTGGATACACATGTGGGGGGAGATGATTCCAAAGAGGGGCCAGCCGGAGTTTCCAACCAAGATTTCCCTAGACGCATTGGAGATACTAGGCAGTAAGGCGTATCACAAGTTCGTCATGGTGCCGTGTCCTTACATGGGTTTGTATTGGCGAGGATGTCAGAAAATCCTCTTCACACTAGATGAGCCACAAGATGATAGAGGTAATATTAGTGCTTTGTTAAAATTAATCTAGTTTCATTTTATTGTCTTACTTAATTAGAATAAAATTAATTCTAACATGTTCTTTAACTTGTTTTATTAAATTGTTTAATGAAACTTTGTAATTATTGTTGTTTACTATATCTTTTGTATATATTGGCACTTTCATCGGGGATGTGCCTCCTCCCCCAACGGATGACGACGAGGAGATGATGCCTGAGGCCGCGGCGGGTGAGGGTCCTCAGGTGCATATACCGGACGACATTCACCATAGGCCAGATACACGATTTAGGTTGGAGTTGGGCGACCGACTCTGTGCAATTTTGACTGAGGTGGGAGTCCGCCCTGTGCTAATGTGAGACATCAGGGCAGATCCTATGCTCTTGGATCTTTGGAGGGAGATGTTTTGTGATTTAATTCCTCTTATGCATCATATCTTCAGAGCTACCAGGATACTAGCAGCAAGGAGGGCTCTTGATGATAGGCACAACTCACCTTCTAGTGCAGATCGTTCGTCCAGTACCCCATAGATTGATGAGGGTGGTCGAGATCCCTCTCCACATCCTCCTCCTCCTCCTCCTCCTTCACCTCACCCAGATCATGAGGATGCATCACATATTCCTCCTCCTCCTCTTTCACCTCACCTAGATGAGCATGCATGACCTATTCCTCATGCTCCTATTTCACATCACCTAGATAAGCATGCAAGACCTATTCCTCCAACACTTATTTCTAGTCAGAGAGTCAACCAACTGCTTCCTCCTGACCATCCATCATATTCTACTACAACCCAGGCCTCCACTACTGTTGTAGATATGCAGATTATCCCATCGGCTGGACCATATATATATATATATATATATATATATATATATATATATATATATATGTTAACACATAAGATTGGTTGTGTAAAGGAGGATTTATGGTTTTTAGAGCCTACATTTAACCATTTCTCCAAGGATTATTTCATACCATCAACTAACAACCTCCTCGAAGTGTGCAAGCTATATTTGAGCTCACGCTGCAAACGAGTTAAGGAGGAGCATTGTAGATTCGATAGGTTGGAGGCACTCACGTTCAGACTTATCAACATCCACAACAACCTTAGGGCCATCATGTACTCCATGAGGGTTTTCATCATGTTTGAATCTCGAGAAAGTGGTTTTAGATGTTTTTTCCTTTTGGCACTGCACACTAGTGACTGGCGTTGCGAATTTCACTGCGAACTCATTTCCTGTAGCAACTGCTTTTACAGAGTTGATCATAAATCCAAAACGGTGATGTGGGTTTTTTCTGAATTTTTTTTTGGAAGATAATGATTTTGTCATTGATTTGTTGTCCATATTTCAGCCTGACCCAATTTGTAATTCGAGAGATATAATTAAAACACCAGTGCGCTGCAAACTGACACTACAAACTCTTTGTTTTGCATAGTTGTTGGATATTCTCCTTGTTTGGAGGTTTCCACCTGTCAAGGAAGGTTCGAATGGTCTCATAGGAGTTTGTTGGAAATAAGGGACATATGTTCCATCTACAGATCAATCAAGATGACCTGTTTCAAAAGGCATTTATCATCATAGACAAAATCCCCCAAAAATAGGAATTTGTTAGGCTTTTGTTGGAATCTTTTGTAACAAGACTCCTAAATGAAGGAGGATCCTATGTAACTCCTTGGTTTCGACCTCTTTAGGGTAAATAGAGATAATTGGTTATAAATGAAAGGGATTTTGAGAAGGAACGGGTTGGATTCATGATCCAAGAGAGGAGAAAGCTTGAGGAGCAGTTCTAGTTGTTGATTTGTAAGCCTGAGGGCCTGTTTGTAACCAACATTTTTGTAATTGAAGATTCATGAGATTAGTTATATTAGATTGTTTTCTCTTTGTTGTTCATCTGAATTTCTATCTTACTTGAATGAATTGTAGCTTTTGAGGATCAATGGTTGTATTTGATTTATAGATTCATGAGGAAAAAAGGGTTTGTTGTGATTGCCTATAACTCATTGTATTTATTCAAGTAGATTTCCCATTTGTTTTGCAGAGAGGATCTATGTTCAATGGATGATATACTTTATGTTAACTTATCCTTTCTTCCATCTGCCATCTTATAATACATTTTTCTGGTATGCTCTTCAACTACCTTCTAACTTCAGGATGTTTGTGTGACTCCATTTTCCAATGGTGTAGCCTACTGATATGCAGTTTGCTGCCCTCCCTTTCTTGATTTTATTTCTTGCGGATACACCCTTTTATATCAATTTAATTTTTCAGGTTTGAATGGATGTATAGAGGCTTATAATTTTAGACTGTTTATGTAACAATAATATATTTTTGGTTGTATGTACCAAGACTTGGGATCTTTTGGATAATATAAGTCTTTTTCCTGTCTTTCTAAAGCCTTGACTAAAGCTATTCAAAACCTCATTTGCTTGTATGTATTTCATGGAGTAAACTGTGAATGACATTACCTTAAGAGTCCTTCATCCATTTGTTATCACTTTTATAAATCTGTATTTTATAATTTGATGGGTATTGTGCTTACACTCTTAGCAATCAGAGTGTGACTCCCACATGCTAACATTTTGGTGCCGTTGCCGGGGAGCAATGTTGAAGAGATCTTCCCTAGGATAATGACATTGAGAAGATCCAATTCTTGATGGTAGACATGAGCAAGACACAAGATTGGATGCAATCTTCTACCTGGTGACTCCAACTTCATTACAAATGAATTTATCGGTGGCTGCAATGGTTTGAAATGGACAAGATTCTTGATCAGAGGTATGCATTTTATGATTTCACAAATATATCTGGTTTTTCGAGTCCCAAGCCTGATAGAATTGAATGGGAAGGTTTCCTGCCTAGATTTAGAGGAGAGGATTGGGAAGTGCCAACTGAGTTTTTATTAGACTTTCATGAGTGCATGCTTAAGCTGAAAATGGTACATGAAGATGTCTTGATTAAGTTGTTTAGATATTCTTTGGATGGAGCAACTCGAGATTGGTGTAGATCACTCCCGACTGCTTCTATTTCTTCGCTGAACCAATTTCATGCAGCCTTTCAATTGTTTTGTAAAGAGGGATTTTCAGCTGATTTACTTTATCCAGAATGTTGTCATAAATTTTATTTGCTGTGTAAAGGAGATGATAATCATGAAAGACCAATGTGTGTAGAAGAGATTATTTATGATAATCGGGATATTGAACATTTACCTGCTATTATGATTTCTGATTATTATGGATATGCAGATCTTTTTGCTCTAGATTCAAATAATGAAGATCATCTTTCTTTTAGTCAGATGGAACTTGAGAACAGTGAAGGCGGTCAACAACAATTTTCAGTTTTGCACATAGAGGAGATTGATAGTAGTTATAAAACTAAGCATGTGCATAAGCAATTCAGTTTTCAGTTGGAACAACAACAAGAAGAGGTATTTCTTTACAGATTTATTGACCCTATTGCTGATTATCTGGAATCTTTAAGCAGTACAAATGTCAAGTCATTCTTGTCAAATGAAGGTTGGGTCTATTGTCCTTTCGAACTGCACTTTTTTATGTCATGGATTCTTCTATTTTTCCGATCTAGATAAAGAATTTTACTAGTTAATCATATCTTTGCATGGTTGCATTAGAAGTATGACTTCAATTAAGAAAAGAAGCTCAACTAGATAGATTAATGTAGGGATGTATATAAATAAGCTTTCTATGCAAGCATTTGATTTGCAGTGAGTATTTTTCAGTTTTCAATAAGGAGCGGAGGTGCTCTCAGGCATACATGTTTTGTGGACATAGATGGAATGGATAAGGCACTGGAACTGCATGTTCTTGGCAACTCAGAAGGAGCATGCCATCCCCTGTGAAACCGGATGTTAACAAATATGATTGATCGTGTAAAGGAGGATTTATGGTGTTCAGAGCCTACATTTAACCATTTCTACAAGGATTATGTCATACCATCAACTAACGACCTCCTCGAAGTGTGCAAGATATATTTGAGCTGGCTCTGCAAACTAGTTAAGGAGGAGTGTTGTAGCTTGGATAGGTTGCATGCACTCACGTTCGGACTTATCAACATCCACAACATCCTTAGGACCATCAGGTAATCCATGAGGGTTTTCATCCCGTTTGAAGCTCGAGAAAGTGGTTTTGGATGTTTTTTCCTTTTGGCGTTGTGAACTGGCGCTGCGCACTAGTGACAGGCAATGTGAGCTACGTTGTGAACTCATTTCTTGTGGCAACTGCTTTTACATATTTGATCATAAATCCAAAACGGTGGTGTGGGTTTTTTTGACATTGTTTGTGGAAGATAATGATTATGTCATTGATTTGCTATCCAAATTTCAGCCTGACCTAGTTTATAATTTGAGAGATATAATTAAAACACCAGTGCGCTGCAAATTGGCACCACAAGCTCTTTGTTTTGCATAGTTGTTGGATATTCTCCTTGTTTGGAGGTTGCCACATGTCAAGGAAGGTTCAAATCATCTCCTATGAGTTTGTTGGACATGAGGGACATGTGTTCCATCTCCATATCAATCATGATGATCCGTTTCAAAAGGAATTTATCATCATAGACAAAATCCCCAAAAAAATAGGAATTTGTTAGGCTTTTGTTGGAATCATTTGTAACAAGACTCCTAAATGAAGGAGGATCCTATGTATCTCCTTGGTTTCGACCTCCTTAGGGTAGATAAAGATCATTGAGTATAAATGAAAGGGATTTTGAGAAGGAAACAATTGGATTCATGATCCAAGGGAGGAGAAAGCTTGAGGAGCAGTTCTAGTTGCTGATTTGTAAGCCCGAGGGCCTGTTTGTAACCAACATTTTTGTCATTGAAGATTCATGAGATTAGTCATATAAGATTGTGTTCTCTTTGTTGTTCATTTGCATTTCTATCTTACTTGAATGAATTGTAGCTTTTGAGGATCAATGGTTGTATTTTATTTATAGATTCCTAAGTAGCAAAGGGTTTGTTGTGAATTCCTATAACTCATTTTATGTATTCAAGTAGCTTTCCCATTTGTTTTGCAGAGAGATTCTCTGTTCAATGGATGATCTACTTTATTTTAACTTATCCTTTCTTCCATCTGCCATCTTATAATCCATTTTTCTGATATTCTCTTCAACTTCCTTCTAACTTCATGATGTTTGTGTGACTCCATTTCCCAATGGTGTAGCCTACTGATATGGAGTTTGTTGCCCTCCCTTTCTTTCTTTTTCTTTCTTCCTGATCCACCCTTTTATATTGATTTAATTTTTCAAGTTCGAATGGATGTATAGAGGCTTATACTTTTAGATTGTTTATGCATCAATAATATATTTTTGGTTGTATGTACCAAGACTTGAGATCTTTTGGATAATAGAAGACTTTTTCCTTTCTTTCTAAAGCCTTGACTAAAGTTATTCAAATCCTCATTTTCTTGTATGTATTTCATGGAGAAAACTGTGAATGGAATTACCTTAAGAGAGTCCTTCATCCATTTGTTATCCCTTTTATAAATCTGTATTTTATAATTTGATGGGTACTGGGATTACACTCTTAGCAGTCAAAGTGTGACTCCCACGTGCTAACATTTTGGCATCATTGCCGAGGAGCAAAGTTGAAGAGATCTTCCCTGGGAGAACGACATTGAGAAGATCCAACTCTTGATGGTAGACAAGAGCAGGACACAAGCTTGACTACAATCTTTTACCTGGCGACTCCAACTTCATTACATATGAATTTATCGATGACTCCACTGGTTTGAAATGGACAAGATTCTTCCTCAGAGGTATGCATTTTGTGATTTCACAAATATATCTGGTTTTCCAAATCCCGATCCTGATAGAAGTGAATGGGAAGGTTTCCTTCCTAGATTTAGGGGAGAGGATTGGGAAGTGCCAATTGAGTTTTTATTAGACTTTCATGAGTGCATGCTTAAGCTGAAAGTGGTACATGAAGATGTCTTGATTAAGTTGTTTAGATATTCTTTGGATGGAGCAGCTCAAGATTGGTGTAGATCACTCTCGATTGCTTCTATTTCTTCGTTGAACCAATTTCATGCAGCCATTGATTTGTTTTGTAAAGAGGATTTTTTAGTTGATTTACTTTATCCAGAATGTTGTCATAACTTTGATTTGCTGTGTAAAGGAGCTGATAATCATGAAAGACCAATGTGTGTAGAAGAGATTATTCATGATAATCAAGATATTCAACATTTACCTGCTATTATTATTTTCGATTATTATGGATCTAAAGATCTTTTTTCTCTAGATTTAAATCATGAAGACCATATTTCTTTTAGTCAGATGGAACTTGAGAACAATGAAGGCGGTCAGCAACAATTTTCAGTTTTGCACATGGAGGAGATTTCTAGTGGTTATAAAACTAAGCATGTGCATAAGCAATTCAGTTTTTAGTTGGAACAACAACAACAAGAAGTATTTTTTTATGTATTTATTGACCCTATTGCTGATTATCTGGAATCCTTGAACAATACAGATGTCAAGTCATTCTTGTCATACGAAGGTTGGGTCTATTGTCCTTTCGAACTACACTTTTGTATTGTCATGGATATTTCTATTTTTCCGATCCAGATCAAGAATTTTACCAGTTAATCAAATCTTTGTATGGCTGCATTGGAAGCATGACTTCAATTAAGCAAAGAAGCTGAGCTAGATAGATTAATGTACGGATGTATATAAATAAGCTTGCTATGCAAGCATTTGATTTGTAGTGAGTATTTTTCAGTTTTCAATAAGGAGCAGAGGTGCTCTCAAGCATACATGTTTTTTGGACATAGATGGAATGGATAAGGCACTGAAACTACATGTTCTTGGCAGCTCACAGGGAGCATGCCATCCCCTGTGGAGCCAGATGTTAACACATAAGATTAATCGTGTAAAGGAGGATTTATGGTTTTCAGAGCCTACATTTAACCATTTCTCCAAGGATTATGTCATACCATCGACTAACAGCCTCCTTGAAGTGTGCAATCTATATTTGAGCTGGCCTTGCAAACTAGTTAAGGAGGAGCATTGGAGCTTGGATAGGTTGCAGGCACTCACGTTCGGACTTATCAACATCCATATCATCCTTAGGACCATCAAGTACTCCATGAGGGTTTTCATCTTGTTTGAATCTTGAGAAAGTGGTTTTGGATGTTTTTTTCCTTTTGGCGCTGCGAACTGGTGCTACGCACTGGCAACAGGTGCTGCGAACTTCGTTGTGAACTCATTTTCTGTAGCAACTTCTTTTACAGATTTGATCATAAATCCAAAACAGTGATGTGGGTTTTTCTGAATTGTTTTTTGGAAGATAATGATTATGTCATTGATTTTCTGTCCAAATTTCAGCTTGACCCAGTTTGTAATTCGAGAGATATAATTAAAACACCAATGAGCTGCAAACTCTTTGTTTTGCATAGTTGTTGGATATTCACCTTGTTTGGAGGTTTCCACCTGTCAAGGAAGGTTAAAATGGTATCCTAGGAGTTTGTTGGACACGAGGGACATGTGTTCCATCTCTATATCAATAAGGATGAATTGTTTCAAGAGGCATTTATCATCATAGACAAAATTCCCCAAAAATACGAATTTGTTAGGCTTTTGTTGGAATCTTTTGTAACAAGACTTCTAAATGAAGGAGGATCCTATGTATCTCCTTGGTTTCGACCTCCTTAGGGTATATAAAGATCATTGAGTATAAATTAAAGGGATTTTGAGAAGGAAAGGGCTGGATTCATTATCCAAGAGAGGAGAAAGCTTGAGGAGAAGTTTTAGTTGCTGATTTGTAACCCCGAGGGCTTGTTTGTAACCAACACTTTTGTCATTGAATATTCATGAGATTAGTTATATCATATTGTGTTCTCTTTTTTGTTCATCTGAATTTCTATCTTACTTGAATGAATTGTAGCTTTTGAGGATCAATGGCTGTATTTGATTTATAGATTCATGAGCAACAAAGGGTTTGTTGTGATTACCTATAAGTCATTGTATTTATTCAAGTAGCTTTCCCATTTGTTTTGCAGAGTGGATCTCTGTTCAATGGATGATATACTTTATGTTAACTTATCCTTTCTTCCATTTGCCATTTTATAATCCATTTTTATGATATTCTCTTCAACTGCCTTCTAACTTCAGAATGTTTTTGTACTTCAGGATGAGTATATGATATGCTCTTACACTCTTAGCAGTCAGAGTGTGACTCTCACGTGCTAACAATATGGTGCATTTTTTCTATTCATGTTGATGTACTTAATTTATATGTTGATGTTGTTGTGTATATTGTTAGGTCATGCTATATATGTTTGTTAAATGTGATTGATCGATGTGTATGTTAAAACAATGTTCATTAGATGTGCATTTTTTGTGTTGATCATGATTATGTACTTAATTAATTTATATGTTGATGTGTACATTTTTAGGTCATGTTAGATATGTTTGTTAAATGTGCTTGATAGATGTTTATGTTAAATGATGTTTGTTAGATGTGTGTGATGATGATGTTAGGCAATGCTTGTGTTTTGTTAGATGTGATCGCAATGATGATGCCCTGTTAGATTATTAGATTTGTGTGCTAGCTAATTAATGACGTTTATATGTGCTAGAGGTATATATAATTAATTAGATGATGTTAGTGAATTTAAATGTGTATTTTAGATGATGTTTATGTTTGTTAGATAGTTATCATCTTGATGTTTATTTTTATTAAATGATCTTTATTATAGATTATGTATTGATGAACTTATATCAAAATTTTATATATGAAACATAAAGACTTAATTTAAATAAAAAATGAAAAGATATTTTTATAAATTACAAAGTTCAATATGGTTTAAATTATAATTGTAAAATTACCATAAACATTTTTCTATTGCATAGATAGTTCATATATATTCATTCTAACAAAATTCTTTTTCAAAAAACAAATTACATATGAATAAATGTTATTTTCCATTACATACTAATTACTCTTTTTAATAGTCTCTTCTACACTAAAAAATGTTATTATAAAAAGTTATGATCTCCAATGATAAGCATTCTATTGACCCTAAAATTTTATGGATGCAAATTAATCTTCCTATTGTTATTTTTGTCATTATTTCGTAAGTTGATTGCTATCGAATTTTAAATTACTTCATTCATTGTGGTTTTATTCAACATTGGGGACATAATTTTATAAATATTTCCCAAATTAGTGATAAAAGTATGTAAACTAACAAATACTTTAGTTAAAAACCAAATTACCACAAAATCATGTTAGAAATTTAATTTTTAAATTATAAACCACATTATTTGTTAAATATCTTACTTTTAAATCTACAAAAGACATGAACATAAACTCAAATTTTGAATCATCATGTTAACATATCATCAAAAAGGTTGTATTATTAAACATGTATACCAACCTACTTCTAATATCAACATAGATGATTAGGATAAATAAGAAACTATGTAAATTAAAATATTACCATTCAATATCTAAACATGTTGCCAACTATAAAAATATTATGTCATTGCATATATATAAAATAAAAAAAATTAATTAAAAACTCATGGATGGTTTAAAATATTCACAACTCAAATGCTCAAGCAAGGAATTACAATGCAAATCTTAAAATTATTTCTCTAAGAGGTATAAGGATCAAAGTTATATCACCAACATAAGTGCTTTATACAAGTGCTTGAGAATGTGTCCAAGGGTARCAAGATTGTTAATAAATTGATAAATGTCACCTTCTATATACATCAAAATTCTAAGTATACCATTGTTACTATGCTCTTTTTTAGGTCTCAATGCTTCTATAACATGTTGGTAAAGGGTCAAACATCTAACATCTTGAGGCCTTTTTGAACATGATAATAATTCTTACGACTTTATCATGATAATAATTCTTAAAATTTTATATAATTAAACATGCAACGACATATAAATATGTTCAAATAACAATATAAAATTCTATTTCAATCAATCGTTCCATGCAATCACAAATAATCTGAAAGACAAACACATTACGCATCAAACTAACTCTTAACCAACTAAAATTGTTCAAATATTTGTTATAATTAACTTAACATTTCCTCCATCGGAAGATGAATAAAAAACAACAAAATTAGTGAAATAAAAATAACAAAAAGATACAACAACAATATTAATGATCAAATAAAACATATGCATATCACTCTATGTTGTCATCACCCTCATTATATTCCTCGCTTGGAATGATAACACTGTTGTTCTAAAAAATATGTTTTGATCTAGGGTCGTGTCTTAATATGAACCACCAATCCCTATCCAACACATCCGGGTAAAAAAAAACTTGGTTGCATAGTTTTGGGAAAACATAAGGCTCCTTAGATTCACCCCACATCTTTCTAGAGTTGATACATATCATCCCACTATCACTATCTTCCTTTACATTATTCCGATCAAAGGTGTCCCACCACTTGCACCTAAAAATAACACATTGGAAAGAAGAGAATTCCACTAGAATGAACTCTTGTATCTTTCCAACATAACCTAACATCCCCCATATTAGGTTTTGATCATGGTGGATAGTACAAATAGATTGGTCAAACTTGACTTCCACTCCACAGTCTTGTGTCATGCGTCCATCATCGACATCCTTTGTGCAAAAATGATGTCCATATGCCCACATAGATGGGAACAAATGCACCTTTAAAAAAGTGAAAAAATCACAACGTCATGTGTCTAATAAGCTGACCAATAAAATATAAAATATAGATGTTACAATTCAAAGGTGCATTATGAAGTTTAAATTGCACACAAAGAGATTATTACCAAGTTGTTGCACCCAATCCCTATGTTTAGTGCATCCTCTTCAACACACGGGTAATGACCATATGCACCGTATTTCTCTCTAACTTGGTCAACAACCCAACTGTTGGGGCATATCATTGACATATTTTATATTAAATGATCAGGATAAGGCATGCTTCTACCATTCATTCGTCTAAATTCTTTCTTGTCACTGTCCCATTTCCTCCTCTTCTATTCATACAATGCGGCCCACGACTGTATTTCCTCTGAATTATAAAGAATGAGTTTATTGATTGCATCAATTTATGAATTCACTGATATATATATATATATATATATATATATATATATATATATATATATATTCATGAAATCAAACTAACATATTGTACGTATCATATCAAAATATGCATTATGAAGTTAAGTGTGAATATTTACTGTGTAGAAATTTTACAAATGATAAGCCACTTACTCTTTATCAAACACCTTTTTCCATTCGTTTGGGGAAGCTCCCCTTCTCTTTTGTCTTCATCCCTTTGGTTGTCCCAAATCACCACACCTGGTGTGTTTTCGATCTGCTTGATGTACTCACTGACATAATAGAAATAATCATATGATATCTACCCCTTTGCCATAGATCCCTCCGTTTTTTCCCTTTGTCAAACACATATTTTCAATTTCTTCATGTACCTCTGTAAGAAGAACATCCAACAATAGGAGACCACTTCGACTAATTCAACCTCATCTAATAGGTGAATTAGAATACAAACATGTAAGTCCATGAAACTGGTCATCAGTTCCTTCTCCAACGTACAAACAATTTTAACTATCTCTTGACACCATCGGGGAATGCTAGCCATATGAATCTCCTTTGATGTGATCCAATGGAAAAATGTAGATAATTTAGATATGGCACGTCGTAGGTCCTAGGGGAGGTCATGGTTCATACACCCACACACGAACAAAGGATAATGACACTATAAAGTAAACACATACAAAATTAATTATGTTTTATCCCATGGCATGAATTTATAAAACAAAAACTAAAATCATGTTTTTGACATACGTACTCTTAGAAGGTTCAAATGGTCATGTGATTTTAACCTCAACAAATGGTCTTCCATAGTGAAGCTGCGCCATAGTAAAGACCCATATAAAGAAGGCACCTTCACACCCAATATAACTTCCTTTGCCAAATAAAGATCAACTTTCTTCAATATCCATGAGACATCACCTTGATTAAAAGACCAAGAGGGACCAACCTCTCCTCTAATTTCTTTTCTTGGCCAATGTTTCTTTTTACTTTTTGAAGAAATAAGATCTCTCCTAATAGTCTATGTGTCACTTTCTTTTGATGATAGGTGCCTCCATAAAGAAGATGAAACATTTTTAAATATATGCATGGGATCTAGTAAGTGGGAAATCTTAAGATGCTCCCAATATGGGAGCTCATAAAAGAGATATTTCCTTTTCATCCCATTGGGAAATTTCTCAACATAGATGTCAAAGAATTCTGGATCATCGAACATAGGCTCCCCATTTGAATCAAACATTTCTATAATTTCCTTCTCCTTATCTCTCTCATATGCTCTAAGACATTCTACTGGTGTCATTATTGCAGGCCTTTGGGTTCTCTCTGGTTTACCATTGAAAGCAGATGTTTCTCTTCTGTAAGGGTGTTTTTCTAGGAGGAATACCCTAGAGCAGTCATACACTGGATTTCATAGGTGGTTGGACCACCTAGCCTTCAGATAAGGTCCACAACATTTACATCCATGATATCCTCTATATGCTTCATGGTTGACGCCATCCATGGCTATCCTGAGTGGTAGACTTCATACTTCATCCTTTATTTTTTTGGGCCATGTATCCTCTATATGATTCATGGCTATTGAATCTGTTGGGATTCACATAACTCCCAACTCACTTCTATGAGTGGCATGGCATCCCTACAACATAGATAATTCTTTGCAACGAAAGAGCCTTTGAATCCTTGGGATTATAGGCATGTGACTCAATATCTTATGAGGAGGACCATGTGAATTACCCTTTTTATTTGATTTATGATATCTGTCATGCCCACATTTTTGACATATCTCTTTGTATGCATATTCTCCTTTATATAGAATACAATCATTCAGACATGCATGATGTGATATGTACTCAACACCCAATATTTTCAACATCTGCTTTTCCTCTTCACAGCTACTGGGAAAGACATTATCACTCAAAAGAACCTTATCTTTGAAAAACCTACAGTTAGTGGGTAATATAAATGTACAATGTCATTTAAAGTTCATAAAATCGATCATTTTTAATGTTGATTGTGTGACAATATTTCTCAAATTATAAGGGACTCAATGATGGAAGTAATAGAAACATGTGTTCGACATGCCAAACTTTGATTTCAAGTTGTACAATAACATTGCTATCCCCCAGATGAGTATAATTTGACCGTTTAGGTCCAAAGAGAGGGGTGGTGAAAGCATATTTCATACTTTCGAATAAGGTATCAATGATATGAGCATCATCCCCTTGCTCATCGTTCTGGAATGCATCTAACAACATTGTCTCCATGGAAGTTGTATCCCATAAATAATCATCCATACCAACCTCTATTTCATTGACTCCATTGCCAACTTGTGAAGAAATACTATTGATGTAGTCATTCCTAATTGGTGAATTTGAATGTAGTGGGAATTGAATAGGTGGTTGATTCAACCATTATTTGTATGATTCCTCTCCGAGTTATGCTCTTATTGCAGCCTTCTCTCGATTTGACATTGTAGTGGGGTGCAACGAAAGATGATAGGTAGGTCGCTCATCACAAAAATCCTAATTTCAAAAATATTGAACATTAGTACAACGATGATATTAGTAAGCACAATGCAATTGGTTTGTTCAAATCAAATTATACCCAACATTAATTATTACCGTCACTGACCCAGGATTGCGGCTAGAAGATGACATGTTACTATTGACAACATAAAGTAGTTGTCCATTTTCATCTACCAACTACTTGCGGTATGTTGCTCCTGATAAGAGCTTCAGACATTTTTGAAATGGCGGAATATTATCTGCATCTGAACTTGATTCTAAATCAGGATCCTACAAATTTGGATACATTTTTATTCAGATTGACAAGGATAAAAAAATAAATTCAATTAGATAATTGAAATATAAATAAAGTATGAACTTATTGGAGATGGAAAGGGAGAAATCTGCGATGGACTTCGAGCAATATGGAACAAGCTAGAATTTGAAGAATTAGACATTTGATATTATAAGCTTTTCTCCCTGCATTTGAGAAAAATCAACAATATTTAATTAAGAATAAGGTGACTTTAAGCGGAAAATGTATACTATGGAGTACTGCAAGTCATGTGGATGCATCCTAAAAGACAATTTAAGGTGAATATACTATTTTATGTGAAAATAAAAGTTCAGATAACCGATACATATATAACAATATAAAACACATGGCGTTTATTTATGAGTCACACCGATTCGTAAATAAATAAAAAAGAATTATTTGATATCGGTGCTCCAAAAATTTTAAGCACATCAATAAGTTGTATACAAAAACGCACCGGTGTGTTATATTAATAGACGCATCGGGGTTTCAAAAAACTTAAAAAAAAGCGCAAATTTGTTTTTTTACAAATGAAAAATGAGTGGGAATTTAAAATCTGATTTCATAAAAGTCATTTAAATAGTAAAAATCTATTCACTGTTTCATTATTTTACCAAAATTTACAGTAGAGAGATTTGCAAGAGAGCCATACCGGAGAGCACCGTGGAGCAACAAAATACTTTGGAACAACAAGATTATTCAGAAGATCATAATTTGAAGGTTATGGTGATTCATTTAAAATTCTTTTCATAAAATCTTTCCTAGGTATTAATCTATTCAATATTTTATTATTTTTTCAAATTTACAGGGGAGATGTTTGCAAGAGAGACATACAGAGGAGCACTGTGGAGCAACATATCAATCATTTGGAACATGCAACTTATTCAAAAGATCAGAATTTGAAGGGTATGGTGATTCATTCAAAACCCTTTTGGAGCAACAAAATTATTCAGAAAATCATAATTTGAAGGGTTTTGTGATTCACTCAAAACCCTGCATAGTAAAAATTTTAAATTTTACTCTCTATTTTAATAGTAAATTGTTTTACAATTTGTATCTGTACTTAGATTTAATTAAAATTCAGAAAAAATAAAAAAATTTCATACTTACCTTTAATCCTTGCTTCTTCTTGCTTATGTGACTGCAAAATTTCACCTTAGGGCTTAATTCCCTCTATCACTTTATAATTACAACTTTTCCTTTTAGGAATTTTAGATTTAATGGGTTTATGTTTCCATATAAAAGGTGTTTGACATGTGATGCATTAGACCCAAACCCTCTCGACCCTGTCATGTTTTAAAAAAAATCTGTTTTCGATAATCGGTGCGCCTAATTGAATGTAACGCACCGATGCAATTTCGGTTAAAACACACCGGTAATGCTCCAACATATATATATATATATATATTGGAGGAGTGATGATAACGATACATATCACACCGTTGTAATTTATAGTTTTAAAAAAAATTATTTTTGATATCGGTGAGTTTCATATATGAAACACATCGGTGCTTTTATAGTATGAAAGCACACCAAAATTTTTTTTTTTAGCAGAAAATTATGTGATTTATTCATAGAATATATTCAATAGCTTGTGTATTGAATGGTACAAGATATATATTGATAAAAAAATGTGTGAAAATAGTTCAAGTAACAAAAATTCTAATCGACACAATGATAACACATCCAAAAAGGAAAAAAAGACAAGTTCTTTGTAAATTCTATACAAAATTAATATGTTAAAAAGACAAGTTCTTTGTAAATTCTATACAAAATTAATATGTTAAAAAGACAAGTTCTTTGTAAATTATATACAAAATTAATATGTTTGAGCTATATGTAAGTTTAACTAATATGTATTGGTTAGTGTGTGTCCTGCAAAGCCATAAAATGAGCAAGATCGATAAGATTCTTTGTGATCTAAGTGTAGAAGAGCGTAAAAGCTTGATGGAAAAATTGCAAAAGGAAGAATCGGGTGAATGAAAAAATTCTATTCAATATGAGTTCTTTTTTGAATTTTCATTAATAATATACTTACAAATATTAGATAACATGTTTCAAACAATCTATTAATTCACATATGTTTAACGTTCTATAAGGACCAACAATGAAGGAACAAAATGTCATCCTAAGAAAATAAAAATTATAGAAGATGTAAATGATGATGAATTGATCCTTAGTTCATCTGGAGAGGTGCTGGAGGTTAATGAAAGGGATATTTTTTTTACAAAACTATGAGGGATATAGTGGAACAAACATATAGACGTACTTTCCACTTACAATACATAAATCAATCCAATGATTCCAAGAACCAGGTTATATCTAAACTATAGGAAGCGTTTCCAGAGCAATGGTCAATGAGACCTGCTAGACTTGCAATAGTAAAAACATACAACAACAAAAAAGAATAATTCAAAAAGTAATATTCCTAAAAAATTATTTCTAGAATATGTATATATTACTACAAACCATTTCTTTATTAATATCAATTTTGTTAGATTTAATTTTCATATATCAATATAAAAATAGTTTTTTTCCATGTTACCTTTTTCAAGAAGTTTATGAAAATCCCAAAAATTCAACGAGCTAATATCCAAAATATGCTAGTAGGAATGTCAAAAAATGTGTACAAGGAGATGGTAAAAGAAATGGACATAATTGCATCATAGGAGGAGCCATATCAACAACAACGTGCTTCAAATGTATGAAATCATTGAAAATTTCTATTAGGTACATATACATAAATAATTTAGCATTAAATATTATTTTTCAAGTATTTTCTTGCAAAAAAGAAAACAAAATGGAACTCATTCAGCACATAAAACACGATGACAAAGAAGAAAAGGGTTGATAGCAAAGTTTGTGAGTAATAATTATTTCTTTATAACATTAACTTAAGATTTCAATTTTGTATATTTTAATTTGTTTTACAACTGCCATCCTTGAATGTCTTCAAACATGTGCTAACATACAAAGAAGAGCCATCACAAGAATTGATTGACACTGGGTTAGGTTAAGGTTGTGAGTATATGTTAGTATATCAAAAATCAATTGTGGAATTTGTAAGTATCTTATGTTGTTTTACTTTTCTCAGTTTATAAGTGATGGAACCAAAAAAATCTTTTATATTAAATCTATGATTTATTATGGGGTATAAAACTTGCAGGAAACAAAGTATGGAAATGTGCCAACAAAAGAGTTGTTGACAAAAGGCATGATATTTGGTTTTGAAAAGATGTGTATCATTCAGGACTCAATTGTTGCTATGGTATGTCACTTTTCAATTTACTTTCATGTATACTATTTATTTCAATTTTCATTATTCTCACGAATGTAGATACACTCATTACACTTTATTTTTATTTTTGTAGATGGAATCATTTGAAGAAGAGGAAAAAAAATAGAACCAATAAACAAAACATTCGACCAAATAACCTAAGTCATGGAAGTAACTCGAGCATTGACAACAGTTCCAACGAAGAATTATGATCAATATATTTGGATATAAATGCAAACTGTTGTATTTTTTGAAATAATTGTTTATGAAAATCATACATTTTGTTTAGTGTAATGGACATAGTGTCCCAATTGAAAGAAAAGGGGTTACCAATAAGTGTCGACCAATTTTGTATGACAAAGAGCCTATTATTCATATACAATAAAATATGTTTTATTTTATTCTATTGCGTTGTCCAATGTTGCTATGAAATGTTACATCGTTGATTAAATATATGGATGATTAAATATTATAATGAAGAGATGTGAAATATGATGATATAACAAGTTAATCCAAACATCATATCCAAATGCACTAATAAAAAATTAATTTATATGAATACTATTATAAGATATATGCCATTTTTTTGATGAACAATGAAATTAAAAAATAACAATAATTGTGCAGTGTCACAGGTCGATGTTTCTAAAAAGAGAAAATGACAACCGATGCGTTTAATGATAAATAACACTGGTGCGTTTCAAGATACAACGCATTGGTGCCGTAATTAAATTTGCATCGGTGCTGATATACAATGAACCAACACCGATCTTAATACTATTTTAACCAACAATTATAATAAAAAAATGTTTATCGGTGCATTTAATTAATAAACGCACCGTTTCTTCTGCATCGCACTTCCACCTCGGTGCGTTTTGTATATCATGCACCAGTATGGTTTGTTTTTTAACACACCAGTGATGGTATCATAGATTCACCCGGTGCATTATTCTTATTAAGGTATCGATGCATTATTACTTATAAGAGAACCGGTGCCCCAATATTTTTTGGACAACCCCGTAGATTTCTTGTAATGATAAGCACCAATGCTTTAAGTTATAGAACACATCGGTGCTTAGTATCATAGATTCCACCGATGCGTTGTTTTTATTAAAGCACCAATGCATTATTTTGTATAAACTCATTGATGCCCCAATATTTTAGGACTATCCCGATGCTTTCGGTGTAATGTAGGCACTGATGCTTTATGTTTGAGAATGCACCGACGCGTATAGACCATGATGCACACCGACTAGAAAAACATCTTCTACAACCTCCACTTGCCCAGTTTTTTTTTAGTTATAATGAAGTTTCAATATAATTTCCACCAAAACATCCACTACCAAAAACAAATGTTTTCACAAWTTTTTTTTTGACAATTTTTGCCAATTTTGTGTTGGCCCTTGACCAAGTTGTGGGAGATACTTGGTCATATTTGACCATTTTTGGGACTTTGATGCCCTATCGTAGGAAGCGCGCAAGATGAAGCAGAGATCACATGATCTCGGTCCACTTTTGGGCCCCTTTTTAGGGTTTGGGTTAATGTAATGGGAAAGGGATGTCGACCCATGGGTTTACCCACGCTTAGGCCCACTTTTGTATGTATAAATAGATGTCTAGGCAAGGTAGAAGAGAGCCGGTGGCTTAGTGCTAGTAATTAGATCTGTGTGATCGGATGTGGATTGTAAATGCTCTGTGCATGATTGTAAGAGACTTGTAGAGCTAAGTGCAAGTTGTTGTAGGAGGTTGTGAAAGGCTTTGTGTTGAAGTGCAAGGAAGAAGGATCTCACGAGCTGCACAGATCCTCTGTCCTGTGCGGAGTAAGGATTGTTGAGGCTCTGTGCTGTAACTGCTTGATCGAGATAATAAAGAAGAAGATTTGGTGGACGTAGCCCCAGGGTGGGGGTGAACCATGTAAATCTTTGTGTGATGCTTTGTGCTTTGATTCAATGTGTTTACTTCTTCTTCTGCTAAGTGCTTTGATATTTGTAGGAAGATCTGCTTATGCTTTGTGCTCCTATATGTGTATGAATGTTAGATCTGATGTGTATGAAGATGCTGAGTGATGATATACTAGATTTGATCTAGCCTACTGTTGCTAAGTGATTGAATACTATAGATTAGTGTGAATGCTGCGAAGCTCTATCTTATAAGCGAAGTGGTTATTGAATGTATCTTGAGGAACTAACAGTGCTAAGTGCTCTAGTAAGCTATATAATCACATATCTGTGTCCCAACTAAGGTTGCAGACACCTGAGTCTTGCAACCACCTTTGCCTCTACCTTGGGTGAGACTTCATCTACTCCGCAGGTGTTGTTGAAAGGGCCGATAGTTAGAGATTTTTTGGTGTGCTCTTGTAGCACTGAACCCTGGGTCTGCCCCTGTTCCAACAAATGGTTTCGTTGCTAGGACTGGAACTATGATTGCTGAGAACTGAGAAAGAAAATCTTTGTGTAAAGATTCGATCTAGAAACCGTGAAATCTCTGTGCGTAGATCTGTTTCCCTAGTGCACAGTGTTCTACTTAACCTGTGAAGATTTGTGCCAAGAAAGAAAGGTCAGATCTGTAGAAAAGAGGTAAGATCTGTAAGCTTTGTGCTCTAATAAAGGTAAGAATAGTCAAAAGGTTTTAGATTTGGAAGCTTTGTGCTTTGCAAAAGTAAAATAAGTGAAATTTTTTGAGTATGAATCTAGGTATGTTTGATAGATTCCGTCCTAGCTTGGAAACTAGGGCTCTGATAGATGAAAGAAAGTTTGATATGAATAGATATGATAGATATGTTATACCTATGCATATAAAGAATGTCTGGACTAACAAGCGGATGCAAGATCCTCGAAAGAAATTTTTGCAGGCTAGCTACCATAACCCTAGTGCATAGTACATAAGAGGTTGGGGATTATTTAAAAGAAAGAGAGGATTAAATCTCTATTACAGTTGCAGAATACCGGGACATCTTGCTAAGGAATGCCCTGGTGGAAGACCTAGTTGTCTCTATTGCAAAGCTTTGGACCACAAAGTATTAGATTGCCCTAGAATGATTGCTAAAATTGAAGGCATGAATCTGAAAGAAGAAAACCCTAAGGCAGATCCAGAAATAACAGAACTCCAGAGAGAATCAGACAAGATGGTACTATAGATACAAGACACCTTGAATGATCACCGACATGTTAGATTATCAGAGGTCTTTAACAAGAAAGAATGCATCGAGGTAAGAATAGGAGACTTCGACATTGACTATGTTCTAGATGAGGAAACACATGTGAATGTTATGACAGAAAGAACTTGGGAAGCTATAGGGAGGCCTGTTATGAACCCTTCACTGAGTGGAATAGGGTTATTCAGAGGGAAACTAGTGAACCTATGTGGAAGGCTTAATCAAATTTATATGAATGCTAATGGAACTTCAACATAAGAAGATTTTGAGATTATCAAATTTATTGAGGACAACACCCCGTTTACTATGTTACTTGGAAATCCTTGGATTGAAAGAGATCAAGCCAGAAAGAAGGAAGAAGAAAAAGTTTTAGAACAACATAGACAAGAGTTAAAAGACTTCATGACCAAAAGGATCGTGCAGTTGATTGAAGAACAAGAGAACAAATAGAATCTATATCACACTAGGAACCCAGATGTCAAAGTTATCAGAACAGCAGAGGACTCACAGAAGACTGAAGTTTCTATCTTAGATAAAGAAGAGATGTTATACATGAACCCTAAGAAAGAACCTTAGCAGTGTGAAGTAACTATATCCAAGGAAAATAAGAGCCAGAACGGGAAAAGAACTACTGAGACAAAGCTCACTGGAAAGAAAGCTAGAAAGTTAAGTAAGAAGAAGGCAAAGATTTAAAATTTGCAGGAGATTCCAAATAGAACATCGCAGAAAGAAAACTTGAAGAATGGGAGCTTCGCCGAGATATCAGAACAACGACCTATGGCACTTCGCCGCGATGAAGCGATATACCCGTTCGACTTCCTCCCCGAACGAACATAAAAGCATTAAAGGATCATCACTAGATCGTTGGACCGCACCATAACAGACAGATCAACGTCAATGGAAGCTTCATGCCCGTTGCAAGCAGACCGTTGCCGAATTTCTTATTTAGTTCTTCGCGCCATGCACGAAGAACACTTTTTCCAACTGAGAATTAGAAGCCCACAAAATAGTAGTTGTATACAGTGGTCATTGTGATCTAGTTGGTCATCCCAGTATAGTATCTGAGATCATTGTGAACCCTGACTAATTTTTCTTTCCGAGCGCGTATGTCCGACGAATTTAGCGCAACCGAAGAATTTGCAAGAGAGGTACTTGCTAGCTTCAGAACCGAAAGAGTCATGTTGGAATGAGGCATGTCTACAGGTTTACAGGTATCATCGACGAGAGGAGTGCAAGTATCCCTGTCGACTACTCGAGTAGGAACATCCCGAGCCAGTGCAGAACGCAGAACCAAACATAAAGATGATATGGCCAATGTGAGGTTGGTTCCATCCATCCTACCTGCTTACATACCACCTCTGAGCGGTGCGATCAACAGAGACAATGTGCCTAGAGACTTCGAGTACACTCTAGTCACAGCATACCTGCTGAAAGGGGTACGCACAATCCGCGCAGATCAAGACAAGATTGCAACATTGAAGTTTAGTGACTTCAACCTGGGGGATCATAAAGTCTACCGCACACTTTCCTCGTACAAGTACCTAACCAGAACCAAGGGCAAGAACTTGAAGATCATCCCTCATCGGTGGACTATGAACCTCACGCAGTCCACTCTACTAAATGTCATGAAGATCCCACATTTCAGACGTCACCAAGAAGTCAATGCCTGTGTTAAGCTACTCTTGGTGATCTACCAGGTAGGATACCTATGGTTGAACTACTGCATCATAGTTGATCCAACACTGATCAATAGGATTACATGTGTTAGCATGCAGGGCCCTGATCCCCATGACTACTATCCTGGAAAGACCACAGACCGTGCTCTTGCTCAGAATATCAAAGAAGCTTATGGCGATGTTGAGAAAGGAGCGCGAGGCTACAAGGTAGCCTCTATTCAGAGCGGCGTAGTGCACCTTTCATGTCAACTAATCACAGGGAATCTCGTTCGCAAGAATCGACCCACGCAAGTATCCGACTTTGTAGTTGACCTCGCATGAATGTGCACAGAGAGGCTACATATGAACTGGGTGAAGTACCTAGTGAATCAACTAGAGATCAATTGCAGAGAAGCCCATGATCAGGGGCATGAATTCCATTTTAGTTGGCTCTTGATACTTATAGCTTTCATTGCATGGGAGCTACTGGAAGATGCAACCTTCCTGGACCTCGACCCTTTTGAGCCCTTAGCTGTGAAGTTCAGTACCTTATGGTACTCGAATGATATGAGAAAACAATGGAAATCCAATGCCGTATTCCACGCCTACTACAATCAGTTGAAGTGTGCCATCCAGTCCGAGCCTCGGATAACCCTGAATACCCTCTTCAGGTTCAGGCCCTTAATGAAGTTCACCGTGGACTGCCACTTCATTTACATAATAACACGCGCTGATGAGAACAAAGAGCAGTTGCGGTCTTATTATAAGATGACAGAAGAATACCTGGAGGAAATCACCAAGGAATGGTCGACATACCTCCTTGTTTCAGCAGACCCCATATAATTGTCCGACATCGACAACCTAGAATCTGTGCAGGATACACCTGGGCCCAGTAAGACGAAGAAAACAACGAAGACGATGGAGGATGAGGAAATACAGGATATAGACATCAGATCTATAAGGATTTCATCCATTACACTTGAGAAAGAAGGTAATGATGAAGAATTCAAACAGAGGCCAGAAGACGAAGAGGACTCGTCGAAGAAAAGGAAGGTTTCACCTCTGAAACCTTCCTCCTGGAAGAAACCTATAACTCCTGTAACCAAGATGAATACCACGCTCACCCCGGATGACTTCAATTTCCTCCTTGCCACTATGATCGAAGCTATAGAAGAAATAACAGAAAAGAAGAAAGCCAAGCAAGAGGCAATGTACTACAGAATTGAGAGAGAGCTCCAAGGAGTGCAATGGGCACTTTGGTCTAGCCACGCAGTCTCCACTGCGTCCCTGCCAGAAGGAACAACAGAAGAGGGAGATGAACCAGTTCAACTCTGCAAGATTGCTGCCACAGTTGAAGCATGCCTTCGAAAAACACAGGAAGAAACCACATAGGCCACCCAGGACTTAAAGCAAGCACAGGAAGAAATCGTCGAGCAACGCAACAAGA
Source organism: Picea mariana (assembly GCA_032191745.1). Lineage (NCBI taxonomy): Eukaryota > Viridiplantae > Streptophyta > Pinopsida > Pinales > Pinaceae > Picea > Picea mariana. The sequence goes on from JASDQU010107790.1 coordinate 202,965, forward strand.
GAGGGACGCTCTCAAAGAAAAATTGGAAGAAGACAGAGCAAAGATCCAAAAAGAAAAGGAGCAACTGCTCGTGAAGAAGATCATGATTGAAGAAGCAGTCAACAAAGCATTTCTCTCTGTGACCAGCTTAGAGAAGAAATCAGAAGAACCCTTAGAACACCAAGTGATGAAGCTTGCTGAAGTTATTCAACAGCTTCAACAAAGAGTCGTAGAATTAGAGCTTCAAACCATACCAAGCACCCTGCAAGAAGAGTGCAACCAACGCGAAATCACTGCCTGGAGAACAGTAGAAAGGATTAAAGCACTCACTGAGGAATGCAAACAATTAAGTAGCAGAAGTGCGCAGATACATGAGAACCTAACTGAGAATCCTGAATTGCACAAATTGGAGTCGCAACTCCAGGAGACGAAGCATGAAGCCGAAAAGATACAGGTGCAACTAAAGGCTCTATCACCCATAGAGAAAATGAAACGGTCTTCCGAGCAACGCATAGCACAGTAGCAGATCCATATAATCCAGAGCAAGGTAATGGAAGTAACTCAACAACTTCAACCTTTGCAGGACAAGGCATGCCAACTATTTATAGAGATTGAGAACCAAGAAACAGAGCTGGAACAGGTTGTGAATTCAACACAACAATGCCTAGAAGGGCCAATGAATGTCGCACTCATCTAGGAGTTCACCGAGCAAGAATCAGTTGCAATGCAGCAGGTCGAAGCAGCTCGAGCCAAGCTCAAGGTGTTTGAAGCAGAATTGATCAGAGCTGAGTGACTCGGGACGAGTCACAGGTGAGTGTTGGGGGCCTGTTGGCCCTTGACCAAGTTGTGGGAGATACTTGGTCATATTTGACCATTTTTGGGACTTCGACACCCTATCGAATGAAGCACGCAAGATGAAGCAAAGATCATAGGATCTTGGTCCACTTTTGGGCCCCTTTTTATGGTTTGGGTTAATGTAATGGGAAAGGGATGTCGGCTCGTGGGTTTACCCACGCTTAGGCCCACTTTTGTATGTATAAATAGATGTCTAGGCAAGGTAGAAGAGAGCCGATGGCTTAGTGCTAGTAATTAGATCTGTGTGATAGGATGTGGATTGTAAATGCTCTGTGCATGATTTTAAGAGACTTGCAGAGCTAAGTGCAAGTTGTTGTAGGAGGTTGTGAAAGGCTTTGTGCTAAAGCACAAAGAAGAAGGATCTAGCGAGCTGCACAGATCTTCTGTCGTGTGCGGAGTAAGGATTGTTGAGGCTCTATGATGTAACTGCTTGACCGAGATAATAAAGAAGAAGAGTTGGTGGATGTAGCCCTAGGGTGGGGGTGAACCACATAAATCTGTGTGTGATGCTTTGTGCTTTTATTCAATGTGTTTACTTCTTCTTCTGCTAAGTGATTTGATATTTGTAGGAAGATCTGCTTATAATTTGTGCTTCTAGATGTGTATGAATGTTAGATCTGATGTGTATGAAGATGTTTAGTGCTAATCTACTAGATTTGATCTAGCTTACTATTGCTAAGTGCTTGAATACTATAGATTAGTGTGAATGCTGCGAAGCTCTGTCTTATAAGCGAAGTGGTTATTGAATGTATCTTGAGGAACTAACGGTGCTAAGTGCTCTAGTAAGCTGTATAATCACAGATCTGTGTCCCAACTAAGGTTGCAGACACCTGATTCTTGCAACCACCCCTGCCTCTACCTCGGGTGAGACTTCATTTGCTTCGCAGGTGTTGCTGAAAGGGCTGGTAGTTAGAGCTTTGTTGCCGCACTCTTGTAGCATTGAACCCTGGGTTTGCCCATGTGCCAACATTTTGTAACACTAAAAACCTCCGCTATAACCTCCACTAGAGGGTCTTTTCCTTTTACTGACGATAGCATTCACATGCACTTATTTAAATAATTACACACATAGAATTTTACAAACACACAAATGAGGAGCATAATTTCATAATTATAACCTTTATTTAATAGTTGAAGGAATGAAATTAGACATTCATGCATAGTTCCTTCTCAACCTCTCGGCTTTTGAAAGCACATGATATAACACTCTGCACTCTTGCTAACCTTTCCCTATTACAACCATAATCAATATAAATTAAGAGCTCTCGGTTAGATCTCAAACTGACAAATCCCGAGCTATCTAAACAAGCCCTAATTCTATAATTCTACCTCTAAATATCAACAACAAAATCAACACTAGTCTCAACTATCAAACGAAGACATCTGCTAAGATGTCTTCTAGAAACATCTAGCTATTACAATACATAAAATTAGAGAACCAATTCCCTTGGTAAATTATTTTGTGAACCTTCGGGTCGATCTCAAAATTCACTTAGGCAAATGCTCCTCCATCAATGAAGGGTGAAATTTTCCATACATGGGTAGATGTTGCACAAATTTCTGTCATCCCTAATCAAATGTATGGGAAAATATAGTGGATTTCTCAAGAATTTTCTAATGGACATCCCACACAATCTATTGCTCAATATATAGTTTTGGATGTAGTAGATATAAGTTATGAAACCCTAAAGTATTAAAGAAAATGAAATAGTATGCAAAAAACATGTGGGTTACTGATGAGTTGGGAGCTGGAGATCGATAGGGAGGCTTGAAATATTATCTTGGGGTTTTGAATATACAAAATAAAGGGAATGAAAAGTCTACAAATATTGTTTAAGAAATCCCTTTTTCTTGGTTTTCATTTAAACTTTTCCATAATCTTGTGCTTGTGTGAGTTTAATCTAATTAATGAAATGATATTGCAAAAAAATTAAAAAGGCAACTTTTAGGAGTTAGACCGGGGGGATGGAAAATTTTGGCAGCAAAGAGGGCTGAGTGCTCAGAGCCCAAGAGGTCAAATCAATTGCAATAGATCAAAAAAACAACCAGTGGATTAGCCATCAACATGGAATATTCTATCCCCCCTCTTTGTTTATGTATCTTTCTTCTTTTCAATCAAAGACTCTTCTTTTCTTTGTAACCATGACTTCCTATATAACTTGGTTTCAACAATAAAAAGACTATTTGCAGTCACGTTCTCATTGTTTTCTTTATGGTTGTACATGAACAATATGCTAAGTAATATTTAGATGTATGCTTTCTACTTTATGAGTATTATTTTAACCGATTCTAGGATTATGGTGGAATATTCTCTTTTTGCTTTAAAATAGGTTTAGTATCCATTACTGCTTATTACTATTAAGAAATATTCTGCACAAAAATCAAGATTGTGCAATAATTCGTTGTTATTGTTAAGCTATTGGCATTGGGTGAAGATCACCAATATGTCTTTATGTAAGCTATTGGTCTCATCTAAAAATACAATACACTTTTCTTCTTATTAGAAACATTAAAGAGTTCCATCCTCTTTATTTGTTTATGATATTTGTTATTCCTCAGGGCCATTGAGTACCATGCTATTCTCGCTGGAATTTGAGACATTTCCTCTGTATCTTCCATTAACTTATTTGTACATATTTGCATGTTGGATAAAGGTGCCCGTTGGGGAGGCCCTAGTCTGATAGTTTGTTTGGAGTTGTTTTCTTTCTCTATCTATAATTAATTCTCCAACTATTTATTGTTTTATTAATCTTTTAAATCTAGCATTAAGAATGTGTATTAAAGGTTGTTCCGAGGTGAATTTGAACAACATATCTTTCTGGCAAATTGAGGGTTACCCCCCTGGCCCAAGAGCTTGAAGCCTAAAGCGAGGATGCTTTATCTAAGCCTCATAGGGTGCCTTGGCATTGTTCCCTAGCCAAGAACAACCCGAGGAACAACAATGGACATAAAAAATAAAGTATGAATATATAACACATATTATATGTGAATTTGTTTGCACCCATTTCATGAGAGTCAAAGCCATGTCCACTACTTTAGGATGTTTTTTTCAAGGTTGTTGCCTTTTTGTAGCAATACAAGGGAAACAAAGATGAAGTTGCATTCTTTCATTATGAAGCATATGAGAAGTCACAAGACCTGGTTAGAATAATATGCTCAAATTGAAATATTATGGAATGCCCTCTATTTGATTCTCAAATGGATTAGTAGATGACAACCTTTTGATGAATATCGATTGGGAATGTACTTAGTGACCTTCGGTTATAGCTTCCCAAGAGATAATCTAAAATGAAATATAATGGAAAAGATCATGAAAAAGTTGTAGAGTCTATTTAAAGACCCGACATACTTTCATCAAGCCCTTTAATAAGATCTTAAATAGATGTATAAGAGTTCTTGATTAATTGAATATTGCACATGGTTTGCCAAAAAATGTAAATATTACAATTGATTATACCATGATTATTGTATGTCAACCCTATCAAACTTCATTTTTAGTTCATCCATGTATATTAATAAAATTATGTCAAAGTTAAAACATAGGTTGTGTAGGGATGAAGATCACATTTTGTCAAAGCCAAACAATATGACTTCAAGGTTATTGACCAATAAAATGCTGTAATAAATAAATTTATATGTGGTAATTTTTTTGTTTCTCCTATGTACACAATTAGATTATACAAAATATTTGTAATCAAAAGGTAAGCAAATACCAAGTCAACAATGAACTCATTGCAATATTGCATGGCCTTTGATAGGGACTATTACTAACATGGTATCATAGGGATCTATAGGCTAAAACTCTTTCTAAACAAGTAAATAAGTTTAGATCATCATGCATAATAACATGTAAGGGAAAGTTACTACAAAGGACCACATTGTCCTCCTAAGCATAGATTAATAATGTGGACAATTCATCCTCATGTTAAAAACTACATACCATTTGGTTTATTGACTCATACTGCTATCCAATACACAATTTATTCATTGGTAAGCAATACTGTCTATCCATTATGATCACATGCACAAAGTAATTACCAAAATAAAACTCAGGATTAACATGACCTCCTACACTAGCACTTAGTAATAACAATAGCAATCACATATTATTCCACCGTTCATTATGTAACGGGGTTGAAATTGATGCTAATATAACAATGTTAATTTACATCCTATTTTTGTGTCCTTTTTCGTTTGCTAATTTTTTTATTTTTTATTTTGAAACTGAGATGCAATAGGAAGACACCATTTTCTACATATTTCTCATGCATCCTATTCCATCCCAAAAGTGTCATATGGTGCATTTTTTTTTCTTCATATTTCTGCATCTAGTTTGTGTCCCAAAGGTCTAGTTAGAATCCTTTTTGCATTCTTATTTTTCTTGTTAACATTCCAATTGTGTCTTTCTTGTATCATTATCGTCCTTTATGTCACATTAGTGGCCTTATGTTTGCAACCAATGTCCTCATAGAACTTCAAGGTTCCTCTTTGTGTAGTATTAACACCCTCATTGGTCTATTTAAAGTCCTCATGGGTCTTTGTAATGTTAGTTTGGTGTCCTCACATGTCATTTTAGGGGAATTGATTATGTGATGTTACTAAATCAATATATTTACATTATGCAACATTAATCAATATTTACTTGCAACATTAATAACAATTATGTTATGTAACCATAGTCAATATATTTTAATACACAATATAAGAGAAGGAAAAAACCATCTCTAAATTCACAATAATTTATATCCAATAGCCATTTTTCTCCATGTAACAAGTGGTCTACCACCACCCCATGGAAAATGTCAATCTTAAGTAAACAATACAATTTGTTCTCCTTGTAAACAAGTGGTCTACTACCACCCTAAGGAAATGTGAATCTTAAATACATGAGTCAAATCAACTAAAAAATATTTGGAGGATGAAGATTTTGATTTGTCATCATCATCATCATCATCCTCCAAAGGATAAATGTCTTCTTCTTTCAGAGTTTAGTACATGAATGCAATAAAATGAAAATTAACATGCCACAATTAACAATAACCCAATACACAATATTTATCAGAAGGATTGAATCTTACAATTAAGAAAAAATTAACTATGATTTACCTCAAGTGCCACATGCTGCATTTCATCCACCATATTTACATATCTATTCTTTAGGGCATACTCAGTTCATCATCAGTTGGCTAATGCCCATATCTTTCCACCATATTTACATAAGTGAAAACGATATAATTAATGTTGTCAATAATCTAGCACACAATCACCTACCAACTATTGTTGATGAATGCTTAAAATAAATAAAATCATAAATGACCATTCTGCATCTAATGCATTTTTTTCTTGATTGGCCCAAAACATGTGTAATGTTTTTCTTATTCACAACAATTTAATTTGTACAAGAGAAATGAATGACATTAAAAACAATACAATGATTAATATGAAATGTGCCATGAAGGTATTTGAAATGATAATTTAACTATTATATTATTTCTTACCCAGGTGGCCTTTTGTTGGTGTTTCTATGATGTTTTGTCTTGGTATTATCCTTTTATTATATTATTTCTTACCCAGGTGGCCTTTTGTTGGTGTTTTTATGATGTTTTGTCTTGGTATTATCCTTTTATCATGTTATTTCTCTTAAGCTTCAAGATCCTTGCAAATGGAGTTTCAGAAATATTTCTCAATGTATGTTGGTTTGCTAACTTTATGTGCTTTCTTTAGTTTCTAAATCCTTTTCTTTAATGTTGATTTTGAAAAAACAATAGAGGAAATGAAGACACGTAAAACTTAGTTAAGAGATATGATTACTTTTGAGAGGGAATAAGACTATACAAATCAATAAAGAACAAAATAAGGATTCAAATTTTACCTAATATGGTTTATTCTCCTTTTTGATGTATAGGCTCATATTGGTATTGAGTCATTTTTCGTTGTAACAATGCCCCTATTTTTGACGAATGGTACTAGAAAAATTATTCTTCTCCGTGTTTGGATGTCTCTCTAGTGTTCATGATAATATTAGGAGCATTCCTGCATGCACCCATCCCATAAACCTTGGAAAAACTCTTGATTCTTTCCTATGAATTTTTGTACTTGGTCCTTATCATCTAAAATAAATCCATTGCCTTCTACCCCAAATATTGAATCCTAACGAGGTTCATTAGACTTGTATTTGTTACAAGCGCTCATACATTATGATCATATAAGGAATAATTATTGTGATAAAACATTTAAGCACTCAAAATGTAGATTACTCTACCAAATATATTTAACAAGATACATATTACCTTTAGACATAATAGTAGATGAGTGAATCTGTTGGAGAGTTGACAGTTCTCCATCAACGATGATAGGACCTTCATTAATGAAATATCTCTCTCTTTGAGTTAAAGTCTTCAGAAATTTTTAGACTGTTTTTTCATTGAGGTATGAAAAAAATTACTAAATACTACAGAAACGACGTGCAATAAAAATGAAAATAAATACATATATGATTTTCATGTTAAGAAATGATTACTACTCACCTTTTCTTTTATCCTTAGTGTAAACTACTTGTTTTTTTCACTTTCCTTTTCCTTTATACTTTCTTCTATGATCTTCATAATGACCTCTAGATTTGGATGCACTTAAAGTCATATCTACAAGTGTATTACAAGGATATGACATAAATTAATTACATAGTTTTCATAGACGATATATTATGAAATTAAGTGACCAAACACCAACACATAACTGCATATCCATCAATGAAACATTAAACCATTAAACAATTGTAAATTGGATGTGATCAAAGTGGCGTAAGAGAATATTGCAATGTGATCCACGTGAAGACATGAAATGACACATTTATACATAATAACTTGTGTAAAGGAAATTTAGAACGTGTCTACACTATGTTGGAATGCAATTACACCTGACACTATCGCCATTTCTCCAAATCAACCTAAAATTTCACCTTATGGAATCATATTTGATATATCTCTCATTCCAACTCGGCCTCACAATATTTTGTTTTCTCCAACTCATACTAAATATAACAAATATGAAGAACCCTCAAGTCCATCTTGTGTAACATGATATTTATGAAATTATGATAAAAACTCAATGTCATAGTCAATGCTAACCACAAGTTTGTCATGGGATACAATTCATCTACATGAAATATTGAAACAAACTTGACCTTATTATGATTAAAACATGTTAATGTTATTGGTGGGTGTGCATGGATTTTCAGATTCACAACCTCCACCATGGGAATGTCTCATTTCCATTAGTTATGGTCGGTCTTGTATCCTAGTAGTCCCCACTCTAGCATGTGAAAATGTATATAAATGTTAGGGAATTTCTTGTGATTAAAATATGTTGATATTATTGGTGGGTGTGAATGGCTTTGAACATTCACAACCTCAACCATATGAATGTCTCATTTCCATTAGTTATGGTTTTTTTCTTCTATCCTAGGAGTCCCCACTCTAGCATGTGTAAAGGTATATAAATATCACTTTGAACTCTATTTAGTGACATGCATATACACATTAAAATTTAGGGAGAAAAAAACTATTCTTTCAATGGGTCTAATACAAATTGTGTAACTTGCAACCATCATCAAGATTAACTCATTAAAATGAAGAAAATTATCTCACCTATAGAATATATTAATTCAATTTGGATAACAAGTGGAATGGAGAATATGTGAGTTTGGAAGAGCTTATTTGACATTGCATTTAAGGACCTTAGATTACAATTCATAGTTGTACAATATTCATGTACTTCAACACCATAGTATTTTATCATTACACGATAAGTAAACTTAAATAAGGAGGAGTTTCCATGTACAAAATTGCACTATAGTAATTTTGTAACCATATTTTGAGTGTGATATAGAAACAAAATTTGCATTCACATACAATTTATATCTAATAATGAATGAGTATAAAGGAAAACGTTATCAACAAAAACAAAAACAAAAACAATGAATGAATTCCTATTTTTATGTTGCAATATTAATTAACGAGGTGATACTTCAAAACCAAATGTTTTTGGGGGAAAATGAAAAAAATTGAGAAAATGATCCAAAGATTCTTACCTTTGAACGAGAAAGTGAAAATATCTCCACCCTACACCTATTCTCATAGATAAAAATGAAAGTAGTTTCAAATAATTGTCTATCAAAGTACAACATGCCTACTTCTCAAGGCATGGTAAAACAAACATTACCTCTTGTAATTTGAAGAGATTTAGATTTAGATTTAATAGAAACATCACCTTATCATAGTTAGTAGGAATGATGAAGTGATTTGACAGGAAAATGATGAATAACATAGATTTTTAGTTTGGTGAAAAAAAATTAAAAGTCAGGGGTGGCAGGTATCACGGGGGATCGTTCTTGATCCCAAGGGAAACTAAGAAATATAATTTGAATGGGGTTTAGCCAGAGTGTAAAATAATTAGACTGGGTAATTAAATCTTTTCCAGGGGATGAAGCTCCTTGGTGGAAGATGAATCAAGATTCTAACTATCATTGTGGATTCAACTGTAATTATAAAACTGATGCATAGTTTCTCCTCTCTAACTAATGACAAACTGGTAAGGTAGAATTACCTAGGGAATACAAAAGGAAGCCAACAATTTTGAATTTGTAGAATATTATCATGTGTTAAGGGAGATAAGCCAATAGTCAGACCAAATGGACAATATGGTCACTTGTTTGGATGGTGTATTTATTAGAATTAAAAATGGGGTAACCTCTTCCCCCATACCTTAACTATTTAACCTTAGTCATGATCAAACATTGCATGAAATCCAAGTGTTAAATCAAGTGGAAGGGTAGATTAAATTTGGAAAATTGACATTCAAGGATCTTTTCCCCCGCGGTCCCTTCACAAATTTGTTGTTTAATGCCGAAGTGGGTTAATCAAGTGTAATGTGACTTGCATTCTTCCATAGGTAGGATAATGGTTTTGGAGAGAAATTGTTCCAGAAAGTATGATGATGAGGTTATGTGGTTTTTTGATATGAGTTGGCCTACTCTGTTTTGGGATGGATTGATTTGGGTTTTTGTTTCCCCCTACCTTGAGATGCACCCTCAGCCATGAATTTGGGGCCTTGGTGCTCGATTATTAAATAAATCACTCCAGGGGCTTGTTGGAACTCTCTCTGGAAACTTGTTGGATTCAATATGGTGGCTTGAATTCATGGCTCATACTCTCAAGGTCCGCCTGAAGATGCCTATGAATATATACTCTCTTTGTGTGGGAAACCAGAAGGCTAGTCTTTCAAATTATTATGGAATTTGTACTATCTTTTATGGTCTTTTCCTTTGTTGAAATTTTCTTGAGGGGAGGTTGGAAAAGGGATTGCATAATCGTTATGGTAGTCAACTTCTATCCAAGACTATATGAGTTGGAAAGGGGAATTTTTATGTATGTTGAAACAATATTAGTATGGAAGATCACTCACATTCTAGGTGATGCCCATTATGTGAAACTACTAACATCCACCAAGTTTTGAGAAGAGAGGAAAGTCTTATTACAGACAATAGGACATTAATTTCTTGTATGATAGATAGATTATACTCTCATGAGGAAATTAGAATCAATGGATATGCCTTCATCATAAAAAAATTTCTTAGATAAAAGAGGCAAATAAAATCCCTTCAAGTTGAGTATGTCACCCTTTGAATAATGGTCTCGAATTTAGCTAGAATTTTCAATTATGCTGTCTCAAATGCTAAA
>JASDQU010107791.1:35852-51084 GCA_032191745.1 Picea mariana
CAAGGGGGCAACCTCCTTTTACCCCACTTAAATGTTCAAGTACAAGATGATTCAAAATGAAAATGTCTCCTTGGTATATATAGGAGACTAGGAGGTATAATTACAAATAATGTCTTAAAGCCGACATAATTAAAATAACATTACTAATCTAAATTACAACTAATGGCCTAAATCCAACATAAATAAAATAGCATTACTAATCTAATATGCCCCAATTAAGGGGTAATTAGCCAATATTGACATTCAACTTTGGGGAATTAGGGTTGCAATTCCTCCTTTACCTTCAACATGGTTAGGAAAAAAATACAACAAAATTTGGCCAAACTACTTGAAGGACCAAATTAAGCATACAAAATACTACTATAACTTCTTGCAAACACAAAATGTCAATATTTGAAACTATATTAAAAATTCCCTAGACCATGGATGTACAATAAGGGTTTGTAAAACCCCATACATTCCATGAAAATATATTTTTTGTTATTTTTCAACAAGGAATTCCATTAATCTTTTCATGTGATGTTTGACACTTGAAACATGTCTAATCTTTCGACCTCACTTCAATGAGGCCACATATCTACTTCATAGAGTCTTCATCCTTAATGTTGAAGCTTTTTTCTTCAACAACCCTACAAGAAACTTCAAATCTTCCCAACACTACTTCTAGGAAAAATGAAGAATGTAGACACCATTAAGACATCAAGAATAGGTCATTTCAGTAGCCCTTAGGGAAAGATCTATCTCAATGACACCAATATGAAAATTACTTCAATTGCAGTGGAAATAAAACAAATCAGAGTTGAAACTTCTAAAACAACATAACATTTAGCCTTGTTGTCTTTAAAATGATCAAATGCAAGTTAATGAAATAAGTTTCCATGCAATGGGAAAGTGATCCTTCAACACTCTTTTTTAGGAACAATCTCACATTCAACGTAAACATTTAATTTTATCCAATGAGACATAAAAGCACCATAAATTCAAACATACATTTTTTTTTCTCTTAGTGCTTGAGTTGCTCTTTTAGCTCTTTTGGAATCAATAAATGGATGTTTTGATTTACATTACATTCATTAACACATATAAGCATAAAATATTTTGTTGAAAAAGTAAGATTGAAGGTGTATGCAAAATACAAAATTTGAAATGACATGGCAATTTTAGACTTCATTTTGCAATCTTCCTTTAAGTTTGAAATTGGTTTGCTAATATAATGTTTTTTCTCATATGTGCAATGGTTGTATTTGGCTCTTGTTTGGTCATAGTCATAGTTAGAGGAAAACCTAATTTTGATGATTGGCACAAAAAGATGTTTTCCACCTTTATACAAAATCACCTCACTTATTTTAACTTTGATCCAAAAAACTAGCCCTATGAAAAGTAAAATTCATATTTGCAAGTAAAAAAAGCTTGATTCAAATGATGTTGTTGAATCATAAGTTGCACAATGACATGATGAAAATAATTCAAAACTATGTCATTTCCTTTTGTTATATTTTTTTTTGGTGAAATGGAGATGCAAAATAGGACACAATAGGAGGTCTCTCCTACACCCTTATCCCGTGTCCTTTTGGATCTCAATAGTATCCTATTTGCATCCTATTATGGATCATTTTCATTAAGATTGCATCATTTTAGCATCCGCATTAGTGTCTTATTAACATCTCATTTGTGTCCATAGATTACATCTATTGTATCTTGAATATCCTTGTGGTCATATTTTTCATCATAATTCCATGTTACTAGGGTCTTAGGGTCTCCTTAATGTCTTACTAGCATCTTCGTAGCACCCTAATTGCATTATTGTTTTATCCTAGTTGTCACATTTGCGTCTTGATTATGTTGTACTAACATTCTAATTGAGTCATTTTAGCATCCTATCTGTCTCATAAATTTCTTTGTTGCATCCTAATAGCATCTTAGTTGTGTCATTATAGTATTAGGTGTATCATTAGAAATTTTCCTTCTATTATAATTCTAGTAGGTGGCTATAACCATCCATGTTTCTCTACAGTGAAAATAGGATGTCATTCTCCATATCCACTCCCACACATATTTTTGCACTAAGGGGTCAATTTTTTATAACTCTACATTAGGAAATTTTGGATAGTGTTCTCACATTGTCCTTGGCCAAACACACTTATAGGAGCCTACAAAATTCAATTTCGATGCCCAGTTTTGTTTTTATGCCCTGGAATAAAATTTTGAATGTGTCTCTGAATGGATTCAAGAAGTGAGTTGCAACTCACCATAAAATAATGACCATGACTCGAATTGATGAAATGTAGATTGTATTGGACTCATCACATCAAATTACAACTATGGCACCCCTCTCTCATGATTCCATTGCTTGGAAAATGTTTTATTTAATGATCTCCAGAACTCGGGTTTTTCTCAATAAGAGACAATGTAATTTTTTGTACTAAGGGATCGATGCTTTCAAACTATGGATTGTTATACTGTGAGTCCATAAACAATCACAAAGTCCAAAACCACCTACTTATGAGTTGTAAACCTTATCTATTGATGAATTTTTGGCATGATCCATTGATGAGTTGTTAGTGAGATCTAGATCTAGAAGTGGTCAATCCATGTACTATAAACTCATATTAGGAGATCAATACAATGTGAAGATAACGGAATAAATCCGTTTCCTCCAATTCTTGTCTTGTCTTTCTTGTGCTCCAATTGTTAACATGGTATCAGAGTCATGGAAAAGAGAGGTTGATAATATCAAAGCCTCCTTGAGTTTTAAAGGGTTTGGTAATTTCTTCATGGTAGTTTTCCATGGAAGGTGATGAATTCAAGCAACATGGTGGTGATCCATGAGAGAGAATCCATGCTACCTACACCAATATAATACCATTCTACATCCAATTAAACAACATTTTTGGAAAAGACATGGTCATCACTCTTTCATTTTCTCAATGGTTTTAGGTGCAATTCTTTTTAGTATTATGTTGGAGAATAATTATTTGCATCTTGAATATTACATCAAAAAAAAAGAGGAGTGAGCAATTTAGAGATGATCTAATTGTTAATATCGGATATGTTCATCCCTAAAGTTGCACTTGATTGTGAGAGGGAAAGCTAGGGAATCATCAAGTTATTGCAATAATATTTAAGGGTTTTATGAATTGATTTTTTTGAGGATGGTTAAAATTTGGTTCAAGGGTTCAAGGTAAGCACATAAATCAAAATGAATTCAGGAGATACCCCACTGATTTAGTAAAACATAGACACATAAATAGATCAGACAATTAAGGAAAATAAAAGAAAGGAGATATGAGAGCATTCAATTTGTCAACCCGATATAGATTTTTTATTTCAAAATGTAATTTAGAAACAAGAACATGTACTTGAAGGCAAATCTTGATAATAAACATCAACAACAAAATCTTTACTGTGTTACCTAAGATCAAGAAAAACAATACGTTGCAACAGTAAATGAAATTAAGCAAGAAAACAAGTAAGTAGAACATGAAATAAGAGAAAATATGACCATCAACATGTCTTTGTCATTTAGTATCAATGTGGAATAAAATTATCTTACAATGATATTCAAAACAGGTCCCTAAAAGCCCAACTTTTCGACCTTGATACAACATTTCTTCTGTCTATTTAAACTATACAGAGTATGACTACAAATCATATTTTCTAGTATTTAGTTTGTAACAAGATCTGGTCAATGCCTATTTTCTAGGAGAATTGGCTCAAATGAGCACTTACATTTCCAATATAGTAGAAAGCTCAACATCTTAACCCAAAATATATTTTACACCTAATTGGAAAATCCCAAAAAAATTGGAATCATACCTTGATTGAATTGCCCGTTCGAACTATCAAAAATCCATTTGATCAAAATATAAAGATTGAACTATTCATCTTTTACTCCTTGAGTAATAGCATCAAAACTTTCAAAATTTCATGAAATAACTTCATAAACTATCATGGTATAATGTCTGCATTGGCTTTGGTGTTCCTCTATTTCAATTTGATTGTTAGCACAATATTGTGCCAATATAACCTAAAAATTGGATTCTCAGAGCTCCTTAAGCAGTGTTTTTTGTTCCTTTCTCTTCTTCTTGAAATCATGTATCTTCTGTTGTTGTCTGGCATTCCATTGCTCCACCTAAGATTTTTCTTTATTTAATTGCTTCACCTTTTCCTGTAGCTCCTTAATCCTATCTTTTTCACTTCTGACTTTCACTTTAAACTCTAGGAATTCCTCTACATGTGCAGGTAGGCTCAATTCTATAATAGCCTGACGTTTTCTTAATTTGATCCATTATCTAGAAGATAATCCAAAGTTATGATCTTCAACATTAGTGCTATTTGAATCCCTGGTCTCTGAAAGGTTTGGAATCTGATCTAATTCTGCATAAGGATCATCTTGGTCATCAAAAACCACCCCTGTACCCCTAAAAACAGCTTCATATTTTGAAGTTGATCTAGTGGTTTCTCTTGTCACAAGTCTCCTGGAGTATTGAGCAACTTGTTTTTCCTTTTCTTCTCTCTTTTCCAAGTCTTTAGTTTCTCTCTCAATCATGTGTAAAGAAGGTGTCTCTGTATGTTTCTTAATACCTGTTTTGGAATCTTTTGAATTATCCTCTATGATTATAAGATTCTCTTTTTTAATAGATGGATCAAACATGGCCTTTGAGTTTAATCTGAATATATTGACATCCCTAGTGGAATTTATCCTAGGGTACTTAGGCACAGATGTAGGTTTTTTCCTCTATTTTTTTCCCTTTGCACTTTTCTTACTTGTAGATTTTTATTTTTGCTTGACTGGGAATGAATTGGGTTCATAGTATAATCTTCATCATCATCAATTTCCATTTTTATCTCAGGATCAAAAAATATATCAATATCTTCATCTGGTTTTGATTTCTTACCTTGACTGGTGGTAGCTTCTTCCTGACCTTTACCTATAGGAATGTTTCCAACGGTTTGTTGATCTTGCATCTTCCTCTTGCTAGCCCATGTTACCCTAGTTGTAGATGATTCTTCTTTAATAAGAAATTCAATGTATTCACCAGTATGTTTCTTTTGGGATGTTTTGTTCCCTTTGGCCTTTCTGGATTTACATGACTGTGAATCATTTCCTAAAGACTGAATTATTCAATCCTAGGGTCTCTGGACTTCATCTAAAGAAAAAATTACCAATGTCTTTATTAAACCCTGGTGAAAAATGTTTCCTTTAGTTGTAGTAGGATGAGACTTCACCCTCTTGGACATTTTAGATAAACTCTCAAGTAGGAAGTAGGGTAAATTGAGAGGATAATCCCCATTAATGTGAATTAGAAGTATGATAAACCAATGAAAACCTACCCTCACATGTGATATACCTATGGATGATCAACAAAGTAGTATGCCAGTCCTTATTTACCCAGCTATGTGGTATTCCCTTTTTCCAGTTAGGGGTTTGTTTCTCTGGAATTAAGAACTGATTCACGAATTCCATAACCACATTCTCCTTCTTCCACCACCTTTCTCCACCAACTCGCAATTTACAAGATCTGGCAATTGAATTTACAGTCACCATCATTAGTAATTTCCCAACTATAACTTCAAAGGCATCAAAATTGTATGCGGAGACCATTGAAATATGTTCATCGTGTCCCTGGAAGGTTGTGAAAAACTCAAACCAACCTGCATCTTTAAACCTCTGCGTCATTTGGGGGTATGCTTCAAGTAATTTCATGCCTTCAAGTTCCAGTCTAATAATCTGTCCACTCTTCTTTGGTGCCATGATGTTGATATTGTAATGTAAATAGATCTGCAAGGATTGTTGATTGGAATTCTTAGTTCCCGTGGGCTATTAGAAAATAAGAATCTCTTATTCCTTCAATTTGATCTCTGCACAAGAAATATGACATACTCAAAATAGAAGGTGATGGTTTTGTTAATGATATCCAAACACTTTGATTTGATGCGGGTAAGGTAGGTACAACTCAATCCTTTGCATATAGTTGTTATAATTGTAGTATCAACCCGATAAGAGATCATGGAGAGGCATACAGATCCTCTAATCACGATTTGAGAAATTATGACGTGATAAGGGCAAGCTAGCGCATGTAAAGACATGATTATCCCTAGCGCCACAGGAATAATGCTATTCCTGAAGCGCCATTCATGACTTGGCAGAAATTTTAAAAATTAAAAAATGAATAGACAAGTGATGTGACAGGATTCATCAAATCAAATTCTAAACCTTTAAATACTTAAGAAAATCATTTTAAAGGTGAAAAAATTGAAAAACATGACAAATTAAACCAAGGGGTAAAAATAAAATTTCAGGCAACAAAGCATAAGCAGGGAGGATTAAGGATTAGGGACACTCTCTTAATAAAAAAAAAAGTTACAGACTAACAGTGGCTCCTTTTGGGGGTAAAGTTTCATGAGGAAACTTTACGATCTGTACACCAATTCCTTTACCTTGCTTCTGATTCTCTAATTTCCCTATTCTGACATCCTTTATTTAAAACAAAAACTATATAAAACAATTCCATTGGGTATATGGAATCTTTATTTGAGTTCAAAAGAAAACCTACTATACATACTAAAACTTTTGAAAAAACTTAAATAAATTAATGTTTCAATAATCTCCCATTTACTAGGCCCCCAAAAATCTCAGTGTCATCCAGATTATGTAAGAGAAAGGTATTGTTATTCATGTCCTTGGCTATTTTGAAAGGACCATACCATAAGTTATCAAACTTACCATGTTTAGTTGTTTCCTCTCTTCTAGCATCCCATCTCAACACAAGATCTCCCTCTTTGAAAATATATTTCTTAGTTCCCTTATCAAATGTGGCTTTGACTTTGATTTGATGAAAAACATCTTTCAAGTCCATTTTTTCTCTAGCCTGCTGAATTTCTATCATCTGAAAAAAACTTCTTTGGATATCATTGGGTTCTTCTATCTCCTCTTGCAGAAATTTAAGAACAAGTAAACCCAATTGAGTTGGGAAAATAGTCTATGTTCCATACACCATTTGGAATGGAGAATTTCCAATGAATTTCTTGTTGTTGATATGATCAACCCATAGAGCAAACTTTAACTTGGAATCCCATGACCTTTTGTTTTCTGCAAGTAGTTTTTTGATAATCCTTATGAGGCTCTTATTGGATGATTATGCTAACCCATTTCCTTGGGGATAGTAAGGAGTGGAATGGACCAGTTTTATATTGTTCTTATTTCAAAAATCAATCATGGAGTTTTATTTGAAAGCTTGAGAATTGTTAATAACCGGCTTCTTAGGACAACCAAATCTAGAAAACATATGCCCTTCAAGAAATTCCATGGTTATCGTGTTTGTTGCATTCTGAGTTGGAATTACTTCAATCCACTTATTAAGTAATCGGTGGTTGTAAGTATCCACTTATGTTGTCTAGAAGATGAAGGATTAATTTTCTCGGTGAAGTCTAAACCCCACTGTTGAAATGGTCCATGAGAAATAATGGGTTTTAAATGCAGAGACATAAGTTTATGCTTTCCTACAAAGTTTTGACATGGTTCACATGCCCTGGCCTAAGAAAATATGTCTGAAAACAATACTGACCAATAATATCCTTCTCTTAGAATCTTGAAAGCAGTAGCCTTCCAATGGTGATGACCTCCACAAACACCATGATGTAAATCACAAAAAAATCATTTTTCATATTCTTCATTAACACACCTCAAAAAAATCCCATTAGAATCTTCTCAGAAAAAGATTTTATCAATAATGCAATACTTTATTGATTTCAATTTAAGTGATCTGAACCTTGATTTATCCAATTCAGGAGGAGACTGAAGATTTAGCAGAAAAAATACAATGTCTTTGTACAATGGTGAAGAAGAATATTTATTGTTTACCTGTGAGCCATTTTCCTCAATCTGGAAGGAAGAATTTTGTGATTTTCTTGAGAAATGATACAACTCGATTGCTTGGCAATTTGACTCTGTCATTAATTTGGCAAGGCCTTTTCCTTTTATCAGCAAAGTGGGATTTATATTCATTTTATAATCCATAATTTTTGTTATCCACTTTCCCCTCTTTCCTTCATAATCAGGTTGAGCCAAAGTTTCTTTAACTGCACTACTTGGTACATATGCAGTGATTTCAGATTGTAGAACATATACCCTAAAATATTTTAAATCCTTCACCAGAGAATATGCAAGTTTCTCCATAATATCATATTTTAATTCTAAGTCTCTGAGAGTTTTGTTGAAGAAGGAGATAGGTTTCTCATACCCTTTATCATTTCTTTGTAAAAGAACAACAACTATGGTTTCTTTAGAAGCAAATGGACAAATCATGGATTCCTTGGAGTAATTAGGACCGATCAGAATAGGGGCCTGAACAAGAGCCTTCTTAATCTTATCAAAAGATTCTTTAGCTTCTGGTATCCACTTGATTTCTTCATCCTTTTTCAACGTATCAGTAATGTACTTGATGATCTATGCAAAATTTGGTATAAATCTCCTTAAAAAAATAATTTTACCTATGAAGGATTGGATAGACTTCTTGTTTCTTGGAATGTCTATCTATTGGATACATTTTACTCTTTGAGTATCTATATTGATTCCTTCTAGTGAAACAATATGTCCTAAAAAATTTCCTTCCTCCATGACAAAATGAGATTTTTTAGGGTTAAGTGATATACCATACCTCTTGCATTTTTCAAATGTTGTAAGTGTTTTTCATCATATCTTGAAAATATAGTGATGTCATCAATATACATAACCATAAACATGTCTTTCTTACCAATAAAAGCAATATGCATATCCCTCTGAAAGGTTGCTCCTGCATTCATCAATCCAAAGGGCATATTTTCATATATGAAAGTGCCCCAGGGAGTGGTAAACGTTGTTTTCTTCTTCTCTTCTTCCATTACTGATATCTAATTGTACCCTAAATAGCCATCAAGAATATAAATCTGCTTTGCCCCTACTACTCTTTGTAAAATATGAAGTCCACACAAAGCCTTATCTGTCCACTCTTTTTCCTGACAGGTATTGAATTAGCTACCCACTCTGAGTATCTCATTGGAACTCTAATTTTGGAATCCAATAACCTTTTCAGTTCTTTTTCTATTATGGGTAACAACAATGAATTAAATTGCCTAGAATTTTTCTTAAAAGGTGTTGATCCAAGATTTAGAGGAATATTATGCTGCCTAATCTCTGTATCAAAAAACATTAGGTCTTCATAAGACCATGAAAATACATATGAGTATTGTTTCATCAAATTTACATATTTATCTCTCTATTTTTATGATCATTTGCTGGATAATTTCACCATCCTGGGATTTATATATGAATTGATATCACAGTCTATTACATCAGTCTCTTCTATATGAATAACAACTTTTCTGGAAACATCATTGTGATCAAATAATCTCTCAAGTGGAGCCAAACATTTAGGCAGATGATTTGTTTTCAATTCAATGATTTTGTGCCCAACAACATTGTCTTGAAGAACATTTGTAGCATGTACCTCCATATCATCATTCTCATTGTCCTGATCTATTGAAATATTGGAAAACTCTTCAATGGTCTTTAAGAATCTTTAAATCTCCTGATCATCCTTAAAAACTTGCCAATTTTTAATGTTATCTGGTATTGAGGGTCTATGTCTAACCTCAATCTCAAATATTAAGTTAGGAAAAGTTGGAGTCTTAAAGTTACTGGCTACCAGTGCGTCAGCCTATTGATTCAAATTCCTATGCAAAAAAGTGATGTTGAATGCTAAGAATAAATTATCCAAATAATCCCACACCTCATTCCTATATTGATTTAGCCTCTATTGTTTGGTCTAATAAATGTTTTTAATCTGATGGATAATAAGTTTTGAATCTCCAAAAACAAAAAGTTTATATATACCCATTTCTTTGGCAACTTTCAATCCTAACAACAAAGCTTCATATTCACTGATGTTGTTGGTTGTATCAAATTCAAGTTTATATGACATAGGAATGACTTCTTGGATAGGGGAAATGAAAACAATCCTAGCCCTGAAACCTTATTTTGAGCAAGCCCCATCAAAATACATTTTCCAGACAAAAAATTTTGCACTGCCTCCAACTGTAGGTGTTATTTTTCTAACTGATGTTTCAGCCATCTGATCACCAATATGAAAAATATAGGAACCAAGTTCATATTCTAAAACATATATAGGATGATTACTAGGGTTTTCATGATCACTTACCAAGTAAGCCAACCTTACTTCCCTGTACAATCTCCGATACTCTCCACCAAACACAGGTATGGTAGCATAACTCAGATCCATTTGTAATGTGCCTCCTACTTTCTTATCCCAAGACCTTGACAGAAGCATTCCAAATTTTGGAGGTATGTCATCTACAATAACATCCAATACCACACTTTTCATAGGTAACTGAGATAAAGTAACAACCATGTCCTTGATGACTCATAGACATTTAACTTTCCTGGAGTCAAATGAATATAATTCAAGATAGATTTTAGTGATGTCTAACCCTAATTCATCCATTACCACTTTTGGCATGACATTGTGTGAAGCCCCTGAATCCATTAAATAGTTATGCAATATTTTTTCATGAATATTCAGAGATATGTAGAAAGGAGGAGAAGCATCAGCCTTGTATTCAATATGAGGTCCAATGATTATAGCAAGATTCTCATCTTCAAGGTTGATAGTATTTGAAAAGGTAACCTAAGAAGGGGGTTGTAATGCCTTGAGAACAGTCTTCCTAAAAGGCTATGTTTTCATTAATTCTATCAAAGGTATAGGAATTTTAATCTTGTTAATTTCATGTTCTGGGATGAAATAAGAAACAACCTTTTATGTTTCATTTAACTATGTAGTACTAACCTTGACAGGTTGCTTTAGTTGTTGATCAATTTGAATCCCAAGATTGTCTTTACTGACTGCTTATTTGAATGGAGTACTGGCCTTGTTTGTTAAAATAGGTATGCCCACCTTAGGTGTATTTGATCTGGATATAAGATCATACTTATTTCTTTTAGGTTCTTTTTGGATAACTTCATCAGCATCCCCTTCTTCAAACTAATTTAATATCAAAGAATCTTCATAATCATGTTGTGTCAAATGAGTAGGAGATGATTTTGAATCATTTAAATGAACTACAGGGTCATCTTTAGTATCATCTACTTCCTCAACCTCTTCTACTGCATTATTTTGGAACGGGGAAAAAACTTTTTGATCTTCTTGATTCCTTCTCTCTCTTGGTAAGATTTGAGGTACATTATTAGGTCTCCTAAACTGGTTAGGGTTTCTATATCCACCCTCCTATGTAGGTTTGTTGGGATGTTTTTATTCCATTTTCAACCTAGACATCTCAGATGTCAAGGTTTTCAACATTTTGGCCATTTCATCCATTTTAGAATCAGATGTTGTATGAGAAGAAGAAGGAAGCTCGTCTTTCTATTTTTTACTGTCTCTATCACCCCTGGAATTTAACTTGTCTGGTGCTAGTATGTTGGATTATACTTCAATAGTTGCTTCCTGCATAAAACTAAGAGTAGAAAACCTTCTTTCTCTCAATAACAGAGAGAATTCAGCATCAAAGGCATTGACAAAGGTGATTTTGGATGATGTTTCTGAAGTCTTAATTTCATCTGGAATTTTACTATACATTTTATTGAACCTTTTAGTAAAATCAGATATTGATTCACCTTATTTCCTTTTTAAAGAACCAAATTCAGTAATGTAATATAAGTAGTCTTTCTTATCTCCCCAATGTCTTAAAAAGGTATCATCCAGTGCATCAATATCAGCAATTGATTTAGGTGGCAAGCTTCTTAACCATTTTCTTGCTTCACCATCTAAACTCTGCACAAAAAGTCTCATCCAAACATCTGCATGCTCTACATTAAAATTGTTTGCAAGACTGTAGAAAGAATTTAAATGCTCTTCAGTAGTAACTCCTCCTTATCCATTGAATCCAGGAAAATATTTCATATAATCATTTGGTGGGAAAGAATACAGGACTTGTGGCAGGTTTAATGGTGCATATCTAGCTGCAATTGTTACATCCATTCTATTTATATCCATATTTGCAACTTTTGGTGTTTGAGCTGTAGGAGTAAGAAAAACTGGCGATGTAGAAAGATATATTGTCCCTTGAGTGAAGAAAATCAATTGAAATGATATAATTTCTTTATCTTCATAAAATAGAGGTTTCTTTTCTAGAC
This sequence comes from Picea mariana, assembly GCA_032191745.1. Taxonomy (NCBI): domain Eukaryota; kingdom Viridiplantae; phylum Streptophyta; class Pinopsida; order Pinales; family Pinaceae; genus Picea; species Picea mariana. Next base: position 48,040 of record JASDQU010107791.1, read on the forward strand.
TAGAGTATGATGATGGTCCCAGAAAAAGAGGGTTTTTAAAAGAAGAATAATGTGGTTTATTTTCTTCTGAAGAGAAAGACTGAGGTGATGATGAGAGTGTTTCTGGTTCACTTTTAATATGTTTACTATGATCTCTCAAATCTTAAGCTACAGATAAAGTATTTGTTTGTTCCTCTTCAATGAGCTCAGCAAACAACTTCCATTGATTTAGATTTAGTTCTGAAATAGTTGAAGGAAAGTAAACAGTAGCAGGCTCAATGATAGGCTTAGTTTCATGATGCAGGAGCCTCACCAACATCAAGCGAGCCAGTGTGGAGACAATCGGACAGCTGGACAAGTGCCAACGCAATTTTTGAAATTACCTTGAAATTGATGCACCATCTTAAATGAAGCCATTAAGAAGAAGCGCACTTGTAAAATGTAAACGGACACTGAGATATTTGCTCTCGTCCTTAGTAGGTAGAAGGCATTTATAGTAGTTAATGCAAGTAGGTAGAATTGAATGTGTAGATTAGACAATTTTATAGCGCAAGAGGGAAACGGGATATACACACCCTCCTTGTGTATTGTAACATTATTGAAGCATGAAAAATAATTGGAGAAGAGCATAGAAGAGAAGAAGTAGAGAGTTGTGTAGGAGAATCCATGTAAAGAAGTTCTGAATTTATACAAAGAAAGTTGTGATTTAGACTCATGGTGTTCATATATTCTCTGTGTATGCATCTTTGAATGTTATGCTCTTGAATGTTTTACTCTTTTTCTCATGCAATTGCTTTTATGCTATGTATGAATGATTTCTTGTTGAATGTTTGAAATCTAAGAGGAGAGAGGAGAGGAATGAGTTTCAATTGTTTCTCTATCTGAGAAAAAGTTCCTACAAGGAGTGCAGTTGAAGTGTCTGCAAGGAGTGCATTGACAAAGGACTCAGGTAGTTTAGCTTTTGTTCTCATTCACCCAAAAAAAATGCAGTTGGGTAAAGGATTCGTGTAAGGAGTGCACAAGCCAGGTGAAGTCTCAGGGTTTTGGACCTGAGTGAGGTATTGAGAGACTGCTACTACAAGGGTGCGTAGAGTCGAAGGATTTCAACACTTAGAAGTGTTTGAAAGCCTGTTGCAAGGAGTGTGTGCAAGGGTTTTCCAGAAGAAGCAGAGTCGTGGGGAAATTCAGGGGGATTGAACCTTTGAAGTGACCAAAGGAAAGCGTAGCAACATTGGACCATAGGAGGACGAGTTCCATGGAGAGAAACACCTTGGTTAGTTGTGCAGAGATCCTCAGAGGAAAGACAGACCGTCAGATTTCTCGGTGGAGAAACTGCGAAGTCCCATGGGCCGTTAGATCTCACAGAGGAGAAGGGAAGTTAGGGTGAAAGCATCGAAAGGATGGAAGCTCAGGAGGGGCAATACCATAGATCCGAGCCACAAGGATCGTCGGATTTACACATGGAATTCTATATCAGGGTTTCGTAGGTTGAAGTCCTGTAAACTTGGCAACGAGAATCGTGATATCACAAAACGTGAAATCCCGAAAGATAAGAGAATGGCGTGGGGCCACAAGAGTCAGCGAAGTGGACGGGTGGCATGCTATTTTGGAGATTCGTGGAGTGAAGTTCCGAAAACATTGCATCAGGATTCGCGATACCGCGAAGTCCGAAGTCCCGACAGGGGTGAGGTAGCGTTGAAAGGTCAACTGCACAAGTGTATCAGAGTTTCGGCAAATCGAGATTCGGGAGTCAAGGCGACAAGTTTCTCAACATCGTGATCGCTGAAATCGCGATAGGGAAAATCCCGAAAAGGGAGGAGGAAAGGTCAGTGTTGACTGTTTCGGGTTTCAGGGATTCGAGAGACCAACTCTTGACCACTGGATTCGCGAAGTTGTGAATTCCGATCTCCCAAGTGTAAAGAGGGGATCCCGTGAGAGTTTGTTGTGGGTGCAGATTTCCTAATAAGGAAATAGAAGAGCCGTTTAGAGTTCTTCGGGCTAGTGTACGGGAAAGATCCTGTGTTGACGTGGACCTTCTGACCTGCAGGTTGTGGAGGGAGCGTGCGTCGCCATCAGTTTGGTATCAGAGAATAGAAAGGTTCTTTGATTTTTGTAGCAGAGAGAAGGAGAGAATACACCATGCCGCCAAGGAGAAGGGAGAGGAAAACACCCAATCCACTAGAGGATAGGGAAATGCCGAGAAGAAGAGGCAGGCAGATGATAGATCCAGCCATGGAGAGAGAGATGTGTGATCTACGATCTAGACTTGAAGAGATGGAGACAGCACAAAGACACACAGTCAGTGTTGGGGATCTTAGTGATTCCGAAAGTGAAATTGAGGTTGAACATGAAGAAGAAGTTGCAGTCGAAGATGCATCAAATGAACGTTTGATCAAAGCTATTGCAAGGATGGGTGCAAGAGAAAAGATGGACATTCCAGTTTATGAAGGAAACTTGGATGCAGAGGATCTTCTAGACTGGATTAGAGCTCTGGACACATACTTTGACTATGAAGATGTCGAAGAGGACAAGAAAGTCAAGCATGCTATCACAAGATTGAAGGGACATGCAGCATTGTGGTGGGATGAACTACAAGATGACAGACGCTGCAAGGGCAAGTGGAAGATTAAAAGCTGGGATAGAATGATCGCGAAGATGAAGGAAAAATTCATCCCTATGGATTATCAAATTACTCTATTCAAGAGGATGCAGAACCTGAGATAGAAGCCGATGACAGTAAAAGAATACACTGAAGAATTCTACAAGTTGAACATCAAGGCAGGTCATCGGGAAAGAGATGATGAAAAAATTGTCAGATATATGAATGGTCTGAGATATGATATCTAGGATGAGATGAGCATGTTAACCATCCGAACGGTGGAAGATGCTTATCATATGGCTCTGAAAGCGAAAGAGAAGATGAGCCGAAAGCAGGGTCAGAGAGGCCGAGTCAAAAGTCAACTCAGAGGCAAATCAGTTGCCCAGGATAAATATCAAAATCCCAAGGAGGACTGGAAGAAACCTCAAACTCGAACTGAGATAGGTGGAACCTCACAGAGAGGCCAA
>JASDQU010107791.1:52362-65439 GCA_032191745.1 Picea mariana
GATTCAAAATGAAAATGTCTCCTTGGTATATATAGGAGACTAGGAGGTATAATTACAAATAATGTCTTAAAGCCGACATAATTAAAATAACATTACTAATCTAAATTACAACTAATGGCCTAAAGCCGACATAAATAAAATAGCATTACTAATCTAATATGCCGCAATTAAGGGGTAATGAGCCAATATTAGGGCTTAACACTATATATCTTAGATCTGATAGATTTGAGATAGATCTTGTTTTTTTTTTAAATTGCAGTAGTCGATGGTTTCACTATAGGTGTCTATCGACTAGTTGCTCGTTGCAAGTCATACAACTAGCGATACCTCCTATAAATTTTGAATTGCAATGTTTTAAGATTTCCTTGTTTATATCTGGATGAGTCTGATATCATATATCTATGATTGATATGTTATTTTAAGATCCTTCCTTTGATTGAGTCTTTTTTTCACACCTTATGTCTCCAATTCATGTTTGAAGTGTGTATGTGTGGCTTTCTTAGATTGCTTGTGTACACTTGTTTGTTGTCTAGTGATCCATTGAAGTTGGATAGTCTACTCAACAGATCTAATTAGACCCTTTAGTGTCTCTTATTGATTTCATTTTGTTTGTTTACCCTCTCATGATTGGTGTTCATTGCTAGATCTACCTTCATAGTGATTTTTTGGGTTGAGCTTCTTGTAGAGACAGTGGAGTGTGGTTTTAGCATCACTACCAATTTCCTACAGCCTTTGCTTGTTGATTTGATGGTTTTTCATTTGAAGATTGTGTTCTTGTTTGGATTAGAAAACTTTTTGCATAATATTTGGAAAAATAAAATAAAATATTGCATGTGTATAATCTTTTGAAGCATTAAACGAAGAGTGCATTGTTGCAAGTGTTTGGTTGATATCTTAGCAAAAGTTTGGATATGATTTGTTTTGCATGGTTGCTTGGTGTTCGCGGATTCATTTTGAAACTTAGAAAGGAAAATATCTCTTCTCCCTCCCATAGTTACAATTCATTGAATTGAACAAGTGCATTATCATTTTTTCATTGCTTTGGTTGGGTCAAGAGTAAACACCATAAAATTTTCTTCCATTTTCCCTTTGACATGAACAACATCCATAAGAGAAGAATTTGTAAATTAAAATCAATTAGAATCTTTTCTTTGCTAGAAAACCAACATTAGATAGGCATAGAGCCTTGGAATAGGATTGGAGAGTGAACTCTCCAAGGCTACCAAAATGAAACCTAGTGTCATTAAAGAGTGTAAAATCCATTTTTGCAACCAATGTGTCAAAAATATCCTCTAGCACAAGATTCAAGCACAAGGTCACACTGGGGAAAGTAGGGTAATTACCCCTTTCTTCTTGTTTTGTGTTTTTGGTATCATTTTTATTACTAAGTATACACAGGTTTCGTTGATTCCACACCTTTGAGTGAGGTAAAACCTTCAAATATTTGACCATAGCTACCCTACCCTTACATGTGGTCATACCTACGATTGTTCTCCTAGTCATTGATTGTGAGGTGGTAGCTTTAGTGGCCAATCCTAGGTAGCTACAAAGGTGACTACAAGTGGGATGTGCCTATAGTACCTAGGGAAAATGTTCTTTCATGGTATTAGTTCCCATGGAGGGTATCCACCTTAATAAAGGATGATTGCAACGGTCATAGTTTCCTTGCATTGTTTATCATAACTGCTCCTCATACCTTCACTATCCAATCTTGTGGGGACTTCATCACCCCCAAATGGATTGTGTTTGGAAGACCCCTTGAGTCATTGGTGTGCTTGTTTTTATCATATATTTGTTAGGGGTGTGCTCTTTTGTTCCAAGTCTATTTCGACCTTAGGTTGAATTGTGTTTGATTTACACATATTATTTTCACCATGGATGAATCACCACATCGGTCCCTTTGATTATGAGGAATAGATCCAATCATGGAGGTATAACCATCTCTCAAGTGGCGTAATATAGGTGGAAATGAATTCAAAGAGTCCCATATTTGGTTTGCGGAGAGTGGTTTGTTTGAATTGGAAGTGGTTGATGGAAGTCCTCCACCAAACTTTAACCCTCCTTTGACTAATCTTAAAGCCCCCATACTTATCCAAGTAAGCGATATTTTTAGCGAACCTTTTTCTTTGTTTATAAATTGTTACGACATGTTAGAACCAATTGTTTCATCTAGTCTGGGTGATCCATCGATCCCATCTGCAAGTAGGACTGGGGGAATCCCCGTGATGTCCACACTACCTTCCATGAGCACCAATAGACCTACATCATCTATGCATTTTTCTACAGGTCCCTCTATCTGGAGGACACTAGTCGTGTCTTTTTTTCCATCTGTTAGTCTCTCAAGTGTTCCTATGCCCATTCCATCCATTCTGATGCCCACATTTAGATATTCTTTCATTCGGGGGTCGATCCTTGGTTTCAACATGTGGGGTTGAGTTCCTTCCACCTCCACCATTCCTATGAGTGGCTCGAAATCATCAAGTGTTGGTTTACCTTTTGGATGGAACATTTCTAATGGTTTTGGGGCTAACCTTAGTCAGGATGGGGCTAGTAGTATGTTAGGAAGATTTAACTTCCCATTGGTTATCACACCTATCCCTAGGGGCACATCCCTTGAGGGTAATTTTTCACAAAGGGGAGTATTCCCCTTTATTCATACCTCCAGGCATGGGGGGTTCTTCCCTAGGACTAGTTTTGGGAACACTTTTCCTTTAGGGTCTACATATACCCCTGGGGGCAGCCCCCTTGGGGGCATGTTTGGTCCTGGGAGTAGTCATGACCTTGGAAGTTCCACCATCCTTGGGGGAATTTACTCTTCTTGAAAATCACAACCCTCTGGAAGTACAAACATAGGGGTACCACAAGGTTCCTCTGGGACATCAGGAACTTCATCTTCTTCCCAGTATCATTTTTCTCATGTGTCCTTTCCTTTCCTTGCAATTTTATTGTTTCCTAATTTATCGCATTTGAAAATGAACCCTATTTCCCATAACCCTTCATGGTCGGTCATGCCTGCAATGATACCATCATACATGAACAAATTCAATGGAAATTCAAGAGAAGATTTCTCCATGCACATAAAGACATGTCATTTGTGGTGTTAATATAACTCTTTGAGGGATGACAGTGTGAGGTTGCATCTTTTCGAAAGATCCTTAACTGAAAGTGTCGCAAAATGGTACATTGACTTAGAAGGAACTTCCTTTAAAAAATTTAATAACTTCAAAATGGATTTTATAATGCATTACCAACTGCCCATACGATATGATATTGGAACAGATCTCTTGACGCCTCTACGATGGGATACCACCACTCAAATTTCTAATCACATACATGAGTGGAGGTGAAGGTTTAGGATTGTCAAGACCTAGATTTCAGAAAAAATCATTATGGAATGGTTTACAAATTCCCTCCTACCACCCATTTCCAAAGATGTATCTATGGTCGGGGTGGATACCGAGGAGAAAGCCATCATGTGTGCTCAACACTTGAATTTTATTTATTCTCAATCAAACACTCTTTATGATATTATCCCAACATGATCCTAGGACATTAACAGATCCTAAAAATCCAAAGTCAAAACCCCATGCCATTGGTGTGGTGGGTTGTGTTTCCTATGCCTTTGTGGGCCAATTAGTTGATCCAATGGGTCACATGTCTATCTCGTCACACCCATTATAATCTAGCCCTAATGCTAAAAATAAAATGGTCCCTAATCAAACCTATAAGGTGAATTCAGTGCAATCCACCCAAACATAGAATCCTCAACAACCTAGAGGAAAGAAGAGGAACAAAAATAAAAACTCCAACACTAAGGAAGGGACCTCTCCTTCCCTAAACAATCAATGGGGGTGAAAAATAGAAAAACAAGAGTCAGTTCTCTTTCATGATTTTTGGGGAGGACCACTCTACTCATCAATTTCATAGGGAGGATGAGATCCCCTAGCCTATTTTCCTAACTCATTCTTTTCCCCCTCAACCGCAACATATAGTTGCAAAAAATCATTCCCCTTCACAAGGGAGCATGGAATGTACCCCTTATCATGAGGGGTCTTCCTAGAATGCCATATTTTTCATGTGTAACTAGATGGCCAACTTGTATAATAGAGCCAATAACTATGACAATTTTGAGCCTACTCCTTTTGTTCCTGACCTTGCATCTTCTTCGTAGCCTGGTGACCCTCTTCAAATTGAGAAGCCATCCTTTGAAACATAGCTTCTTCCCATAAAGGGAGTTATTTTATGAATGAAACATAATCCAAATACATGGGTCACCTACAAATACAGTATTATGGAAGAGTTGGTCAAGGAAGCATGTGCCATGTCCACACTAGAATTTCTCCAAAGATTCCCAATGCAACATAAATCCTTTTTGTCTTCCATTAGCTGGGTTGATCCATTGGATTCGAGATTTATAACCTTTTATTATGGTCGGTTTCATCATAGGATTTCCCATCAAATCACTTTCAAGATCAAAGTAAGAACGATGGGGAAAAATATCCTTCTCATTGTTATTGATGAAGCAACCTCGACTTGCATCATGTCTATCTCTTGCTGGAAGGCCCTTGGATATCCTAAGCTAGACACTTCTACAAAACTGTTGAAATAATTCGATAGAAATTTGTTCCAACCCCATGGGATGATCATCGCCTTACCCATTGAGTTAGGTGGTAATAATATCTATGTTTTTGTGGAGGTCATCAATGCACCTCTTGAGGACAATTTGTTACTCGAGCACACTTGGTTCTACGAGATGACTACAATCATCTCATCAGTCTTTAGGGTCTTACGCTTACCTCATTAAGGGAAAATACTGACGATTGGTCAACTTGTGTTTTGTACCCAAGATCGTGGATCCAATGTGGGGTCTAATGTACCCTTTTTCAATGATACCCAACAATCTCGCATGAGTGTGGGTGCAGGGATGCTTAAATATCCTTAACTTGTGGGAATATTTCCCCTTCCCCCACCACCTCCTGTTGTGAACATTGCTCCTATCAATATGATTTCTTCTTTTATTAGTGGATCCCTTGGGTCTTCCAATCCTTGGGTGGTACCTGATCCTGAGGATGATGAGTCTTACGGACCTCACATTCCACTCACCATGGTCAATATTTTCGATCTAGAAATCCCATCATCATCCGATGATATTGGTCAAAAAATTCATCCTCGTCGATTGCGATATACCTACTGTACCCATACGGGTTGTTGACTCTCCAAGTTCACACAATTTCCTATATACTGATTTTCCTTCATATAATATCATCCTGTAAGTCATGGATTCCATAGAAAAGCCAAAGGATGAGGTGATGCATCAATCATATTCTCCTAATTTGGAACAAATGAGAGTTAGCATGATGAGTCTTGATCCAAGACTGGGGGAATTTTCTAGGGCATCCAATATCCCTCCCAGTCATGACCCTTTTCCTCCTTGTTTTTATTTTGTCAAAACTTTCCCTCAAATTCTTTGCTTTCTCTTCCTCCAAAGATTTTCATTTTGTACCTCATTTATGTATTGATGGGAATCATTAAGTAATTGTTCTAGCTCAAGAAACCACTCAATATGAGTATATTTAGTTGTATAAATTTGTTACTATGTGGCATGGCCCTATAATGGTGTTGGTCATTTTGATCCATGCTTTCTCCCATCCTCTGTAATGTTATGGATTTCAAACCCATGGTTTCTCCAGAGTTATCTAACAAAAACCATAGAGCATGAGCGTATCAATCCTCAACCAAGGCCGACGAAGATCTTATTTGATATTCATAAAGGATCGTAGAGACCATAAGGTATTATGATAGGCATGAAGGCTAAACATAAAAATATCCATCAGGACTGGCATTCATGCGAATCACATTTGACAAATTATTAGGACTAAGAAGTAAAAAAATACACACAAATATTCAACTCATACATGATAGACACACAATAGATATGAATTGTCGCATATTTATTATTAGATTTATTCCATCACAATAGAGGAATAGATTATGTAGAATATATATGTATATATATATGACATCCATATAAATTCATATCTTCTCTATATAAATCCTTAGAATTACAACACGCTATACAATGTTCCTTCTCTCAAGACTCAGACATATAACAAAAATTCAATTATATTCAAAAGAATTACAATATTACAACAGACTTAGAGAAATCACTATATTAAGGACTTAATGAATCTCTTCTAAAACATCTAGATAGCCCCATTTATGATATCACTACTTCCTTTTATATCTTTCGTTACTCGGGATCTCTGTCTCTCTCTTCTCTGCTCCACTTGCTCGATTGACAAAATTTCTTCACATGCTTCTAGCACCTTCCTATAGTCCATGTAGCCTTCAAGAATCGAGGAAATATTAACTACCCCGCCAGCTCATATTTTTTCATCTCCATGATACCTTGTGTTGTTGGCAGTAATCATTCGGGAGGATTTCTTGACGATTCTTTTCTTGATTCTAGCGTGCCTATTCTTTATTTTTGATGTGCATAAAAACTGTGACCAGTGTGTATTCAATAGTATTTAAGGCATGTTGTGCACTTTAAAAACTCTATATAATGTGTTATCTTTGTCATTCCTAGTGCATTACCTTAGGTGCATACAAAACCTCAAAATGAGTGCACACAACTTTTTTTGTGTGTGCACGCAAAATTGAACCCAAAACGTTGGGTGCCAACAACCCCCCACCACTATTACTTGGCTTGTCCTTGAGGAAAATGATTTATCGAACAACCACAGCAGTGAATGAAACAGTGCTTTTGACTTCCTCCAAAAATTTATTAGGTTGAGCTCATTCAAATGACCCTAGAGATCCTTTTTAAACTAAATAGCTCCCTCAGTGTCTATGGATGTGACCTGAGAGGTGGTCAAGTATGTGATGTTGATTTTCTATGTATCTTCATACAGACACAACTGGTCAATTTCCACATGGGAGGTAGAAGAGTAGGCTCAACTAGTTCTGGTAGGATCCATTGGCTAACCATCTCGTCAATATTTATGGTAGAGTTGTCTAGTATGTTCTCAATTGGGTTTGGGAACAAGCGTGTAGGGAACATATCATTGTGGGATTTTGAGTTTCACCTACCCTTCCTAGTACATAATTGGGGAAATATGGATATAAGGTGTTTCTTGGGTAGCCTAGGGAGGGAATTCATATATTGACCACATGCTTTGCACCATTTCTTAGTTATCCATCACCTTTCACAAGAACATGTGTATTGACAAATGTCGACATATGGTCAAAATATTTCTCACATGGATGCTTCAAAAACTTCCCATTCACTATAAGGCTCCTTATGCACAACCCACCAATGCATAGGAATTCCTATGAGTATTGTGTCAACTGCGTGATCCCTATGATGCTCGGGAATGTGTTGTATCAATGCAATAAATGTGTCCACGTGTTCTGATCAATCATAACAATATGATCCAAATTATTTCCCGCGCTCCTCTGCAGATATATGAACACACCTCCTTGTTGATACTTCATATAGATTGTTTTTTCATCGATCCATAACATCCTCAAAATCCATGTCATAAGACTTGACACTTCTTCAAATTAATTCACTTTCCACAGTGCGATTGATTTAGTATTCCTTATGTCCTGTGATCTTATAGATACTTTCAATGACTAATCTTCATGCATCCTCATCCACGGGCTCATTATACCGGTCACCTTCACATGGATCTAGTGGTGCAACCACATGTAGGGTATCTGTTTCAAAGGAAATCTACCTCTTCTTCAAGTTCAACACCACATTATTATCGAAGGCCCAATCAATGCCCAGTAATGCAAGATATGGATCAATTTCATCCATAATCTCTATGACCTCAAATTTATCCTATGTTTTTATTCCTTCTATGTTCACTTCCACCTTCTCCAGACAACCTACTGGGTAGATCTTATATCAATTGGCCAAGAAGACCTGAATGGGAGACCAGACTAACTTTGATTTACCCATTACCTCCCAATATTTCTTCGAAAAAATATTCATGTCAGAATCCAATTATAACAATATCCAATCCATGTCATATCCACCAAGTTATGCTATCATATTAAATTATCGGTTAGTGTGATTTTTCTTGCTAACTTGACATACATCTCTTTATGGCAGCAAGGCGGATATGGTTTCCGCCCCTCCTTATTCCTTCATGCAATAATCTAACATCTTAGTCAATTTAATAACATCTTTAGGATCATTTAGCAGTCGAAAACAACAATACAAGAAAGAACTTACCTGGTATTCAAATTCTTCCTTGCGACCCAGTTCATGTAAGACTTTTGCATGTGCTATGAATTACAATTCCTCCTAGCACTATTCTTCATATTCTTTCTTCTCGTCATGTCGTATCTCAGTCTGTCTATGATCCTCATTTATTGACCATTGCATCACACAATGTACTTTTTTTCACACGTGGGGCTCCTCCAATGATCTTTGTGTCATAGACTATAATTCCTCACTCATGTGATTTTCTTCCAATGACCTCTACATCACATATTGTACCTGTTCACAAATTTGAGCTTCTTTCAGTGACCTTTGTGTCTCCCTCTGCACTTATTCCTAGATATGACCCTCCTCAAGTGACCTATGATTTGAATGTTGCAGATCTTCACATGCTCTTTCTTCTTCCAATTCTCTCTTCGCATCACACAAAAACTTCTTTTGTTGGGAAACATCAAACCTTAGAGGGGGATGAGGTGCCTTCCTTATATTTTCATCCGAATTTTGACTTAAACCTTCACCATGCTCTAAGTTTTCTCCTGTCTTATCTCCTCCTTGGGTTACTACTTGAACATCAGCCTCCTCATTCTTCTTCTTATTCTTGTGTGGATCTACATGCACCGTGTTGCAATTGGTAATTATTTCCTCCCACTTTTTCAACAAGTCAAGATAGTCTAACGTCACGTGCCCAAGACTATAGTAGTATGCGCAAAGCATGTGTGGTTTGGTACAAAACCTTGATACATGACCAATATCTCCATAATTGAAAATTTTGTGGGGTATACCTCCCCCTCTGTCATATCCTCGGTCACAACCACACCCATATCCACCTCGGGTAACTCCTTGGTATCAACCTCTTTCCGTACTGCCATGCTCACCACCCTTTCTATCTTCCTATACCTGCAATGCATCTCAGGTATTATCTTGCATCAACTGGGATGAGTGAAAGATATTGAAGTCATGCTTGACGACTTTATAAAACTTGCATAATGGATTATGAGTCGTTGTATGGTATTTATGCAAATTTGGGTGGAAGGGTGGATGTTGTGGTAAATTCCCCCCTACGGATAGGTGAAACCCCCCTTTGGGCCAAGACCCCTTCATCAATCCAAAGATAGAAGAAAACAAATTGACACTAACTCCCCTTTAGACCTATTTAGACAATTAAATGAGAAGAAAGACATGGGTGACTTACATTCTTACAATGGTTTTCCTTGTTGCTTTAGCCTTTGACCTTGTAGACCAAGATCCTAAGTGAAAGAAAGAAACCTGCAAATAACAGAGAGAAACCACCTTCCTCTACACTAGGTTTTCAAGTGAAAATAGATATATCTATGATGAATCTCATAACAATAGACATGCATGAGCCAATGACACAAAACATGAATGGAATATGCCAAGTTATGTATTAATGTAAAGCCATAGTGAAGCACTTACAGTCCAATGTTGATGTTGCAACAACTCCTCCAAGCTCTCCTATCCAACCCTCTCCTGAATGTCTCAAGATTATAATTATGATGCTCCCATGTATTCTCCTCCTTTTTAACCTTGGAATGCACACATTATATAGGAGTTTGGAGGCTTAACCATCATGAAGTATTTCAGTAAATGGTTGAGTATTTTTCTCCATAAGTCGATATTTATCTTATCTCATGGATAATGAGTTTACTTATGAGACATGACTCAAATATTTGATGTCATCCTCTCAGAACTAACCCTTAGAATAAGGTGGATTAGTTGCAACTTCCTCTAACCACTTCAACGCTCCCCTAAAACTGAGCACAAAGAATTGACAACGCTACATATACATGGGTAGGGGAGCATTGACAATATTTCAATGCTCCCTATACATGGGAAGGGGAGCGTTGACCTTAAAAATAGTTAAAATATCAAGGTAAAAGGCATTGTTTTCACCTTCTCATGATGTGTTTCTCTCCTCCACAATGACTAGGGATAATGAAAAATATTCTTCCATGGTGTCAAAGTTGTGACACTTAATAAAGTGCATGAGACACTTATTAAGGTGCATATGAAACTTGATAAAGTGCATGCAACACCTAGTAAGGTGCATATGAAACTGACATCTTTCGCAACTAATGAAATAGGTCACTTGTAATTGGAACTGACGAACTGGCGTTCCAGGTCTCCTGGGGAAGATCACAGATTCCAGACCCTTCTCCACCGCATAGTCCATTCCTAAGGACCTCCTCTACCTAACAACCTTTCGTTTTTTTCTCCTTTGCTCACAGTCGCCTCACTTTTGAATATTTTGTCCCTTGGTCTGCTATCGAACCTCCTCTTCCTTCTTCCTTTGTCTTCTAGCCCTGATTGAGACTGCACATTCTCATCATTGCACTAGCCCGTGTCCCCCTGGCCACATCATTTTTTTTACAGCTTCCTCTCACCTTTTTCAAACCTACTGTCTGAATCTCCCCTCGTCCTATGGGCCGGGAGCAGTTCCCTAGCCACTTTTTTAATGGACTCCCTTAAAAAATCTCTCATGCAACCAACCGATGAACTCTTGTGGAAATAGGAGGGTTTATTTGATCTAGCAGACTCCCTTGAAAAATGGTGTCCCTCTCTTCCCTCCGAATCCGTCTCTTTCTATCCTTTTACGTCCACAGTAACACCAGCTGTTACAGGCCTTTCTCCACTGACAAGCACTCCTGCCTTGGATCCTCCTCCACCCGCCTGTGACAGGCCTCCCCTTTTCGGTCCTAACAAGTCTCTCCTTTTGAATACCCATAGAGCCCCTGCTTTATCTCACCATGAAGCTTCCAACGGTCGAAAGCAGTGGAAAACAAACAGAAAAACCAAGCGACTGGTGCTGGGTGATGATGTAGGTTTAGAAAACCTCTACAAAATGTATGTTTGCGCACTTGTTGGTCGTGTCTCTTACAAAATCTTAAACCCACAACCACTGGAGGACTGGATGAAGACTAACTGGCTCCCTCTTCTAGGATACTGCCCAGAAGTCTTTTATCTCAAAAAAGGCTGGCTTAGCTTCTTATGCAGGGATCCTGAAGATGCTTCACAACTCTTATCATCCTTCTGGGTCTTTGGGGGAAGTATCCTCATGCTTAAGCATTGGCGAATGGATTTTAACCCAGAATCTGACTACTTTCAGCTCAGACATCTCTGGGTGTTACTTCTGGGTCTACCCCTCCATTTCTGGACCGAAGAGGCCATTAAAACTATAGGTAACTCTCTTAGCAGGTTCATTGCTCTCGACAGTTCTTCTCTCTCTGGCTCCTCTAGTAAACTGGGCAAGGTTTTAGTCGAGATGGATATATCTGTTGGACTGCCAGAGAACTTGGAGATCGACTGGAGAGGACAGAAGATCAACCAGACTTTGGACTATCTCGGGCTACCGTTTCGCTGTAACAAGTGCCATCAAACTGGTCATCTTTGCAAAAATTGCCCTGGTAAGTCCTCGACTTATTTATCTGAGGATGTTGAACTGCATCTCAATCCTCCTGATTATTTGGATGTGGACCCTTCTCTTGAGTTTGTGTTTATTCACCCCGGCCCTCCTTCCCCTCCCCTTCCTAGACAACCCGAACTACTGTCAACCAAGCTTTTTCATCTGTGTCCTTCCTTTTACAACTCCCTCACTGCATCTGAAAAGGATACCATCAACCGCTATCCTTGGCTCTCTTCCCTCCCCCATGGTGCTCCCCCTCCAGAAATCGATCTGTCTCAGACCCTTGCATCTAAGTCACCAACTTTTGTCAACTCCCCCCACACGGTCACCGATCCTTCCACCCTTCTTCTCCCCTCCCACCCATTACACCCTCTCCCTACCCCATTACCGACCTATCAACTTATTACTCCCTCCCTTTCCTCTGATCCGATCGACCTCCCTGCTGATACCCCTAGCTTCAGTCAGCCAATCGAAAGCAACGGATCTTTGCTGGCAGAGTTGAGCTCCTTACCCACCCCACGTTTCATCCCAGATTCCACTTCACAACTCCCTATTTACCGGGGGAATTAAATCATCCCACATTCTGCTGGTGCTGGTCCTTCTTCTTCTCAACTTCTAGAAAAAGACAAAAGTTCCTTTGCTTGGTCGCGTAGCTTGGGCGTAGATCTCTCTCCTCTACAAACAAGAAGCTCCAGAAAGGAGAAGGAAGCTCAAAACTCGCAACACCTTGATCCCACCACCCCTGTACTCGATGGTAATACCCTTAGAGCTTTGAAGGCCATAGCTCGTACCAAATAATGCTTGTACTCTCCTTAAACTTGTGAGGGATCGGAGGAAACCTCAAGACTGCAGCCTTCCGTAAACTTTTAGATCACACCTCCCCTGATGTAATCTTTCTCCAAGAAAATATTTCGTCTGATCAACATTCCAGAGCTTTTTTTCACTCCTTCCGTTCTTCTTGGGTCTCGGTGGTCGTTAGCTCACTTGGAAATTCTGGTGGCTTGCTAGTAGCCTGGGACCCTGGCTACTTCGATTTGGTTCCCTTCCTGGCCTGTGGAGGTATTTTTCTACTGGGCCACTGTCTAGCTACCAACTAGGAGCTGGCTTTTCTTAATGTTTATGGCCCCTGCAAAGACAAATTACAGTTCTGGACACAGCTTGCATCCAATGATATTCTAGACTTACCAAACCTCATTCTAGGAGGCGAATTAAACATTACTCTCTCTTCTGATAAACACTGGGGTGGAAACCTATCACCTGGTTCTGATGTGGCCTTCTACAAAGACCTATTTTTGTCTAAAAACTTCATAGATGTATTGCCAAACAAACTGGTACCCACTTGGCGCAACGGGCGAACTGGGAACGAGGCTATTGCTAGGTGCCTTGATCGCTTTTTATTATCGGATAGTTTTATGTCCTCCAC
>JASDQU010107791.1:68309-82680 GCA_032191745.1 Picea mariana
CATCAACATGTGAAAAATCAGTTGGTCATAACATCAGCAATAGCCAGAACCCACGGGCAAATTCTGATCATGTATCAGAATTTTCTACCGCAAAGCGTTTAAAATATTACATTTTATAATGTCCAACATGTGAACTTTCGCATATAGACTCTCCTTCAAATGAGATTGATTGACACACTAAAAGGTAACAGTAAAATTAATATCCCAGGGAAAGTGAGCGTAAGAGAACGGTAAAATTAATACCCGAGGTAAAGTGAGAGTAAGACTGAGTGATTCGTGAATGATGAGAGAAAAGAGGCAGCGTAGGGTAGAATTTGCCCAACAAACTTGTCTACCAAGGTAAAGCAAGGAGGGAGGGTGATGATTTGTTTTATGTTAGCCTCCCTCACCTACTTTATATATAAGGGGAGGAGATAACTCTTGTATTTATTACCATCATTGTACTTTATACTTTATATTGTTTTGGAGAAGTCTTTTATTGAGTAAGGCTTTAGGGTTTATCATGAAACCCTAGGAGCATGATATTAAGGTTTATGAAGAACCCTTAGGAAAAGACAAGGAGAGATGTTTTGGATGTACTTGGAGGGATTGTTCTTGTGTGATGTTGAATTTTTTTAGTGGTGATGATTTGCATTTCAATTTGCATAAACATAAGCATAGGAATAGAATTTGATGAGCAAATTGTATGTTATTGCAAAATTTGTTGATCAAATATTATGAAAACAAATCATTTTGAAATTCCCACATAAATAGTAGTAGAATAACAGATCAACATTTTTATTTTATTTTAACATAATTTTAATATTTAATATTTTTAATTTTTTTCATCAAAATCAATCATTGGCCAAATCACAACCTAGTCAAAAAAATAACTAAAAACATAATAAAAACTTAAAAAGTTTAGAGTGCATTTTTTTTTTCCCTTGGTGTTATTGATTAGAAAATTTAAATTGAGTATGAGCAAATAAGTTGCACTAAGATATTAAGATGAGGTTAAATTGGGTAGATGAGTTTTTTTAATTGAAATTTGATAAAAAATAATTAAATGATGTTAAATGAGTTTTTAAATACGAGTTTCTTAAATGAAATTGTTTAATGGGTTTTTAAATAAGACTTAAATGAAATTGATTAAAAAACATTTTTTTATAATAATATAATATAGGTTTTGGTTAAACGTTCTATTTTTTGGGTTTTGGAATTAGAGAATGTAAATTTGGAAAAAATTGTTATTTTATGTTATTTAAATTGCAATGTATAAATGGATTCAGTCTAAAATGAAAAAAATTGTCAAAAAACCTAAAAAAAAAAGAAAAGAACGTTTAATCTACTGCTGTAACATATATCAAATTTATTGATTATATATAGAATTATTGAATTTATTTATTCCCCACATTACAATTTATTTATTTATTACTTTTAATCATAAAATAAAATCATAATTGAATACTAAATTATAATTAAATGTGTTAAATATTTTAATAATACAAATAAATTGTAGAGTTAATAATATAAATAAATTGTAGATTAAAATCTACAATTTAAATAAGATGTAAGAACTTTTGTATACACATTTTAAGTATTTAGCACATTTTCTCACATTTAGTTATGAAATTATTTGATGATTAAAAGTAAAACAAAATAAATTATAATGTGGTGAAATATTTATTATTTTTTTTGAATTTTTATTAACTATTTAGTATGAATTATTGCATTGGGAATTTTAATAGTTAAGGTAATTGTAAAATCAAAAAGTTAAGGAACACATTTATAAATATGAAGTTTGTAAATGAGTAAAAAGTTTTTGGCTCTTTTTGTGGAGTTTACAACAGTGTATAGGTCACATGTGACTATAATAGTAGCTTGAACACTTAGCCAATCTACTTAATAAGTAGTGTAAATTTATTATTGTGTTATTTCTTGTTTTTAATTGAATTGTAGAAATGTGTCATTATTTATGTTGAGTGATTTTTCTATTGTGGTGTATTTATGCATGTATTTGTTTAAATAGAATTATAAAGATATTAAGTTCTATGTGTGTGATATTACAATGGGTCGTGACCTTAATGCATCATGTATTATCACAGCAAGTAGAATTCTCGGGGATTGGAACAATTTCGATGAAAGAGGGGAGTTGAATAGAATTGTTACCATAAGAAGAGGGGGAATTCTATGAGACAATAGTTACAATGAAAGAGGAAAAGTGTAGAAGATTCATGCAAAGGTGTGATGTTAGATAGAGTTATTTGAACGAGTCACTGAAACATGTCTCCAATGGAAGAATTAGATAGATATTGTGTAACATAACTAGTTTTGATCCCCGCAAATTATAATGTAATTCTGTAACGATCATTTAGGTTGGTGAGCCGATATGTTTGGGGCAAAGATCCTGTATTGATTAATATGGTTGAGGGCCAAATTATGTATTACGTACATTGAAATGATTAATAAAAGTAATAATCATTGGTTGTGATACGAGAGGAATGTTAATGATCGGGGGCTATGATTCCACAAGAGACGGGGGATAAAGGGGGTTTCATTCATGGGTATTTATCCAAACCCAAATTCTTGAATTATATTATCATTGCATATAAACCTTCTATTTGTTGTCGAGTGTTCCCAAAGCCAATCATTAAATTCATGTAAGAGGGTGGGTGTGAGAAGTAAAACCCCAGAGTTATTGGGAGCATGGGGCTAAAGTAAAATCATCCTTAGGAAGATAGTGAGTCAAGCAAGCATGGGAGAAGAAGGAAATTCGAGTAGGAAAGGAATAGAGTTTTTGACAGAGAGTTTTTTGGGCAGAAAGAGAGGAGTTGAGGGTTAGAAAGAGCATCATCCATGGTGTACTTGAAGGAATCCATTATTGGGTTGTGTTTTATGCTGGAAATGAGGCTTGTGTGCCTGTACAACAGGTTGTAAGTGTTAAGATCCAATGCCTTAAAAATGATCAAAGGTCAACGAATACAGTCCACTTCAAGGGGGAAAGCTCGTTTTACAATATATCCAATTAAAAATACAATATGAGATGAGATAAGATCCTCCTAAGACTAGGTTTACTTGGTGTGTGTGTGTGTGTGTGTGTGTGTGAGAGAGAGAGAGAGAGAGAGAGAGAGAAATGGTACAATTATAATGAAAGGTTGTAATGAAGGTTTCTAGCCTACATACAAATATAACACTACAAATGTAATAATTCAATATACAGGGCTTAATAAGGGGTTGTATACATAGCATGGGGATTTTTCTAAGGCTTAACATGCCCCTCCCCTTCAAACAAGTGTTTTCCTCAACACTTGACTAACTACATGTGTTTTTGAAAGAAGAAGTCATCTTCCCATGACATTTCCTCCACTGGTAGGTTCTTCCATTTGATGAGATACTCTACAATTACTTGATTTATCAGTTGCTTAATCCTTGTTTCAAGGATTGTTTTTGTTTCTAGTATGATTTTACCTTCTTCATTAATCGTTAGTCAAATAGTTTGGATGGGATCTTGTTGTTGGTGACCTTCTTTAAGAAAGAAACATGGAAGACTGGATGTACACGTGAAGATGGAGGCAACTCTAGTTTGCAAGACATACTTCTAATCCTTTGCAAAATCTTATAGGGTCCATAATATTTGGGTGCTAATTTATTGTCCTTCTTTGGTTGCTTGAGGGACATTTGTTTATATGGTTGTAGCCTCGGAAATACCCAATCCCCCACTTCAAATTCTCTTTCATTGAGATGTTGATCTGATTATTGTTTCATCCTATTTTGTGTCACGACCAACTTGTCCTTCAATAGTTTGAGAACCTCTTATTGGTCCCCCATGCGGCCCTCTATTGGTTGAACTTGTGTATTTCCTTTCAAGGGTGATGTAATGGATGGAGGATGATATCCATAAAGTGCCAAAAATAGGGAAATGTTTTATGAAGTATATAAGGACTTTTTGTACCACCATTCCACCAAGGGAAACCACTTGACCCATTGTGTTTATTTATCATATGCAAAGCAATAGAGATATCCTTCTAAACATTTATTCACAATCTCATCTTTCCCATCAGATTGAGGATGGTAAGATGTGATATGATCCAATTGAGTTCCCAAATAAGAAAATAATTCAGTCCAAAATTTTCCAACAAAAATTGGATCTTTGTCACTTACAATAATCTTGGGGACTCCATGTAGTTTTTGAATTGTTTCAATGAATACTGCAACTACTGAACTTTATTTTAGAGGATGAGAAAGAGAGAAAAAATAGCCATACTTTGTCAGTTGATCCACTACTATCATGATGACAATATTTATTTCTGATTTGGGTTAAATCTATAAAAAGATCCATTGAAACTTCTTCCCAACGTTGACTTGGTATAGCTAATGGTTGTAGGAGACATGGTGTCTTGATTGTCTCTCCCTTATTCTATTGTATACCAAACATTCAGAGACAAACTTTTGAACATAAGTTTTAAGACCTTCGTAAAAAAAATCCTTATTGATTCTATGGTACGTTTTCAAGAATCTTAAATTTCCTCGTATAAGGGAAGTGTGCAATTCCATAAGGACCTTCTTTTTGAGTTGATAATTCTTACATAAATACAAGTGATCATGATACCATATAAAATCATTCTTCCAAAAAAAACTATCTAATGAACCGGGGTCCTTGTTACAACCTTAATTTCCACCCTACAGGGACAGATGGGAATCCAACAGATGATGAAAGCCAAGACACAACTTTATCTTAATATTTAGGACATTTTTTAAGGGTGACACTTGTCATAGATAGAGAAACAAGTGATAAGTTGTTGGTCAGATATAGCACAACCTATGATTCCCTCTGTAACCTTCTAGATTCATGAAGTCTTAAAGAGATAAGTGAGGGATGGCTTGGCTTTTCATGGCATGAGCCTTGGAACTCACATCATCCGCATGTCCATTAGTCTCTATAATATCTAGAAGCTCTCCCAAGCCTCTCCCAAGGATATATTTATAAAGAAGGAAAATATTGAGAAAGAAAAGGAAGAATCATTTACAGACCTATGTTGTCAAAATTCATAGGTGCTTCTCCATCTACATCAGTTGCAGTTAGGTTTCCTAGCTTGGTTGAAGAGATGAGGAGGAGAAAAGATAAAGGGGTAAAGAGGGATGCATCTACATCATGAGGTAAGTGTATTGATGTAATTCCATTTTTCATATTAATAGATCATTGGTTTCCCCTTATGAATGTGTGTTTTCATGTATAAATACTCAAATTTGATTTGTTACATTATAGATCAGGTCAGATGTGAGCTAGATCTAGGATTATAACACCAAGAAGAGAAGTAGGAAGGAGTTGCTTCTCGTTTGTGTGCAAGAATCAAGTTGTGGAGGCTGGAGCTAGAAATTTAGTTTTGCAGTAGCGAGGATATATGAAGGACAACCTTTAGGGAAAGGTATGTTATTTATACCACTTCTTAGTTTAGTTATGAATCCAATTGCTTGAATCTAAAGGAAATCCATAGAAGTTTATCCCTATATCTATCTAGGATCATTATGAATATCCTAGGAATATCTTTTTATCCATCTGTGATATTTTATCCATAACAGAACTGATGACTCCACTAGAGAATATTTTTTATTCTTCTCTAGTTTAACATCCCTTTCCTATTATCCTTTGTTTCCTTTGTTGATTTATTTTCGGTCTTCTTTGGCACTCCCTCAGAGTTTATATATCTTAGATATGATAGATTTGAGATAGATCG
The DNA here is from genome assembly GCA_032191745.1 of Picea mariana. Taxonomy (NCBI): domain Eukaryota; kingdom Viridiplantae; phylum Streptophyta; class Pinopsida; order Pinales; family Pinaceae; genus Picea; species Picea mariana. Next base: position 74,024 of record JASDQU010107791.1, read on the forward strand.
TGTTTTTAAAAAAAATTGCAGTCGTCGATGGTTTCACTATAGGTGTCTATTGACTAGTTGCTCGTTGCAGGTCATACAACTAGTGATACCTCCTGTAAATTTTGAATTGCAATGTTTTAAGATTTCCTTGTTTATATCTGGATGAGTCTGATATCATATATTTGTGATTGATATGTTCTTTTAAGATCCTTCCTTTGATTGAGTCTTTTTTTCAGACCTTATGTCTCCAATTCATGTTTGAAGTGTGTATGTGTGGCTTTCTTAGATTGCTTGTGTACACTTGTTTTTTGTCTAGTGATCCAGTGAAGTTGGACAGTGTACTCAACAGATCTAATTAGACCCTTTAGTGTCTCTTATTGATTTCATTTTGTTTGTTTACCCTCTCATGATTGGTGTTCATTGCTAGATCTACCTTCATAGTGATTTTTGGGGTTGAGCTTCTTCTAGAGATAGTGGAGTGTGGTTTTAGCATCACTACCAATTTCCTACAGCCCTTGCTTGTTGATTTGATGGTTTTTCATTTGCAGATTGTGTTCTTGTTTGGATTAGAAAACTTTTTGCATAATATTTGGAAAAATAAAATAAAAAATTGCATGTGTATAATCTTTTGAAGCATTAAATGAAGAGTGCATTGTTGCAAGTGTTTGGCTTGATATCTTAGCAAAAGTTTGGATATGATTTGTTTTGCATGGTCACTTGGTGTTCGCGGATTCATTTTGAAACTTAGAAAGGAAAATATCTCTTCTCCCTCCCATAGTTACAATTCATTGAATTGAACAAGTGCATTATCATTTTTTCATTGTTTTGGTTGGGTCAAGAGTAAACACCATAAAAGTTTCTTCCATTTTCCCTTTGACATGAACAACATCCATAAGAGAAGAATTTGTAAATTAAAATCAATTAGAATCTTTTCTTTGCTAGAAAACCAACATTAGATAGGCTTAGAGCCTTGGAATAGGATTGGAGAGTGAACTCTCCAAGGATACCAAAATGAAACCTAGTGTCATTAAAGAGTGTAAAATCTATTTTTACAACCAATGTGTCAGAAATATCCTCTAGCACAAGATTCAAGCACAAGGTCACACTGGGGAAAGTAGGATAATTACCCCTTTATTATTGTTTGGTGTTTTTGGTATCATTTTTATTACTAAGTATGCACAAGTTTCGTTGAGTCCACACCTTTGAGTGAGGTAAAACCTTCAAAGATTCGACCATAGTTACCCTACCCTTACATGTGGTCATACCTACGACTTTTCTCCTAGTCATTGATTGTGAGGTGGTAGCTTTAGTGGCCAATCCTAGGTAGCTAAAAAGGTGACTACAAGTAGGATGTGCCTATAGTACCTAGGGAAAATGTTCGTTCATGGTATTAGTTCCCATGGAGGGTATCCACCTTAATAAAGGATGCTTGCAACGGTCATAGTTTCCTTGCATTGTTTATTGTAACTACTCCTCATACCTTCACTATCCAATCTTGTGGGTACTTCATCACCCCCAAATGGATTGTGTTTGGAAGGTCCCTTGAATCATTGGTGTGCTTGTTTCTATCATATATTTGTTAGGGGTGTGCTCTTTGGCTCCAAGTCTATTTCGAACTTAGGTTGAATTGTGTTTGATTTACACATATTATTTTCACCATGGTTGAATCACCACATCGGTCCCTTCGATTACGAGGAATAGATCCAATCATGGAGGTACAACCATCGCTCAAGTGGCATAATATAGGTGGAAATGAATTCAAAGAGTCCCATATTTGGTTTGCGGAGAGTGGTTTGTTTGAATTGGAAGTGGTTGATGGAAGTCGTCTACCAAACTTTAACCCTCCTTTGACTAATCTTAAAGCCCCCATACTTATCCAAGTAAGGGATATTTTTAGCAAACCTTTTTCTTTGTTTATAAATTTTTACAACATGTCAGAACCAAGTGTTTCATCTAGTGTGGGTGATCCATTGATCCCATCTACAAGTGGGACTGGGGGAATCCCCGTGATGTCCACATTACCTTCCATGAGCACCAATGGACCTACATCATTTATGCATTTTTCTACAAGTCCCTCTATCTGGAGGACACTAGTCATGTATTTTTTTCCATATGATAGTCTCTCAAGTGTTCTTATGCCCATTCCATCCATTATTATGCCCACATTTATATATTCTTTTGATCGGGGGTCGATCCTTGGTTTCAACATGTGGGGTTGAGTTCCTTCCACCTCCACCATTCCTATGAGTGGCCCAAAATCATCAGGTGTTGGTTTACCTTTTGGATGGAACATTCCTAATGGTTTTGGGGCTATCCCTAGTCAGGATGGGGCTAGTAGTATGTTAGGAAGATTTAACTTCCCGTTGGTTATCACACCTATCCCTGGGGGCACATCCATTGAGGGTAATTTTTCACAAAGGGGAGTATTTCCCTTTATTCATACCTCCAGGCATGGGCGGTTCTTACCTAGGACTAGTTTTGGGAACACTTTTCCTTTAGGGTCTACATCTACCCCTCGGGGCAACCCCCTTGGGGGCATGTTTAGTCCTGGGAGTAGTCATGACCTTGGAAGTTCCACCATCCTTGGGGGAATTTACTCTTCTTGAAAATCACAACCCTCTGGAAGTACAAACATAGGGGTACCACAAGGTTCCTCTGGGACATCAGGAACTTCATCTTCTTCCCAGTATTATTTTTCTCATGTGTCCTTTCCTTTCCTTGCAATGTTATTGTTTCCTAAGTTATCGCATTTGAAAATGAACCCTATTTCCCATAACCCTTCATGGTCGGTCATCCCTACAATGATACCATCATACATGCACAAATTCAATGGAAATTCAAGAGAAGATTGATCCATGCACATAAAGACAAATCATTTGTGGTGTTAATATAACTCTTTGAGGGATGACAGTGTGAGGTTGCATCTTTTCGAAAGATCCTTAACTGAAAGTGTCATAAAATGGTACATTGACTTAGAAGGAACTTCCTTTAAAAAATTTAATAACTTCAAAATGGATTTTATAATGCATTACCAACTGCCCATACGATATGATATTGGAACAGATCTCTTGACGCCTCTACGATGGGATACCACCACTCAAATTTCTAATCACATACATGAGTGGAGGTGAAGTTGTAGGATGATCAAGACCTAGATTTCAGAAATATTCATTATGGAATGGTTTACAAATTCCCTCCTACCATCCATTTCCAAAGATGTATCTATGGTCGAGGTGGATACCGAGGAGAAAGCCATCATGTGTGCTCAACACTTGAATTTTATTTATTCTCAATCAAACACTCTTTATGATATTATCCCAACATGATCCTAGGCCATTAACAGATCCTAAAAATCCAAAGTCAAGACCCCATGCCACTGGTGTGGTGGGTTGTGTTTCCCATGCCTTTGTGGGCCAATTAGTTGACCAAATGGGTCACATGTCTATCTCGTCACACCCATTATAATCTATCCCTAATGATAAAAATAAAATGGTCCCTAATCAAACCTCTAAGGTGAATTCAGTGCAATCCACCCAAACATAGAATCCTCAACAACCTAGAGGAAATAAGAGGAACAAAAATAAAAACTCCAACACTAAGGAAGGGACCTCTCCTTCCCAAAAAAATCAATGGGGGTGAAAAATAGAAAAACAAGAGTCATTTCTCTTTCATGATTTGTGGGGAGGAACACTCTACTCATCAATTTCATAGGGAGGATGAGATCCCCTAGCCTATTTTCCTAACTCATCATTTTTCCCCCTCAACCTCAACATATAGTTGCAAAAAATCGTTCCCCTCCACAAGGGAGCATGGAATGTACCCCTTATCATGAGGGGTCTTCCTAGAATGCCATATTTTTCATGTGTAACCAAATGGCCAACTTGTATAATAGAGCCAATAACTATGACAATTTCAATCCTACTCCTTTTTTTCATGACTCTGCATCTTCTTCGTAGCCTGGTGACCCTCTTCGAATTGAGAAGCCATCCTTTGACACACAACTTCTTCCCATAAAGGGATTTCTTTTATGAATGAAACATAATCCAAATACATGGGTCGCCCACAACTATAGTATTATGGAAGAGTTGGTCAAGGAAGCATGTGCCATGTCCACACTCGAATTTCTCCAAAGATTCCCAGTGCAACATAAATCCTTTTTGTCTTCCATTAGATGGGTTGATCCATTGGATTCGATATTTATAACCTTTTATTATGGTCGGTTTCATCATAGGATTTCCCATCAAATCACTTTCAAGATCAAAGTAAGAACGATGGGGAAAAATATCCTTCGCATTGTTATTGATGAAGCAACCTCCACTTGCATCATGTCTATCTCTTGCTGGAAGACCCTTGGATATCCTAAGCTACACACTTCTACAACACTGTTGAAATAATTCGATAGAAATTTGTTCCAACCCCATGGGATGATTATTGCCTTACCCATTGAGTTAGGTGATAATACTATCTATGTTTTTGTGGAGGTCATCAATGCACCTCTTGAGGAGAATTTGTTACTCAAGCACACTTGGTTCTACGAGATGACTACAATCATCTCATCAGTGTTTAGGGTCTTACGCTTCCCTCATTAAGGGAAAATACTGACGATCGGTCAGCTTGTGTTTTGTACCCAAGATCGTGGATCCAATGTGGGGTCTAATGTACCCTTTTTCAATGATACCCAACAATCTTGTATGAGTGTGGGTGCAAGGATGCTTCAATATCCTTAACTCATGGGAATACTTCCCCTTCCCCCACCACCTCTTGTTGTGAACATTGATCCTATCAATATGATTTCTTATTTTATCAGTGGATCCCTTGGGTCTTCCAATCCTTGGGTGGTACCTTATCCCGAGGATGATGAATCTTACGGACCTCACATTCCACTCACCACGGTCAATATTTTCGATCTAGAAATCCAATCATCATCCGATGATATTGGTCAAAAAATTCATCCTCATGGATTTTGATATACCTACTGTACCCATATGGGTTTTTGACTCTCCAAGTTCACACAATTTCCTATATACTGATTTTCCTTCATATAATATCATCCTGTAAGTCATGGATTCTATATAAAATCCAAAGGATGAGGTGATGCATCAATCATATTCTCCTAATTTGGAACAAATGAGAGTTAGCATGATGAGTCTTGATCCAAGACTGGGGGAATTTTCTATGTCATCCAATATCCCTCCCAGTCGTGACCCTTTTCCTCGTTTTTATTTTTCAAAACTTTTCCTTGAATTCTTTGCTTTCCCTTCCTCCAAAGATTTTCATTTTGTACCTCATTTATGTATTGAAGGGAATCATTAAGGAACTGTTCTAGCTCAAGAAACCACTCAATATGAGTATATTTGGTCATATAAATTTGTTACTATGTGGCATGGCCCTATAATGGTGTTGGTCATTTTGATCCACGCTTGTTCCCATCCTCTATAATGTTATGGATTTCAAACCCATGGTTTCTCTAGAGTTATCTAACAAAAACCATAGAGCATGAGCGTATCAATCCTCAACCAAGGCCGATGAAGATCTTATCTGATATTCATAGAGGATCGTAGAGACCATAAGGTATTATGATAGGCATGAAGGCTAAACATAAAAATATCCATCAGGACTGGCATTCATGCAAATCACATTTGACAAATTATTAGGACTAAGAAGTAAAAAAATACACACAAATATTCAACTCATACATGATAGACACACAATAGATATGAATTGTCGCATATTTATTATTAGATTTATTCCATCACATTAGAGGAATACATTACGTAGAATATATATATGTATGTATATATGACATCCATAGAAATTCATATCTTCTCTATATAAATTCTTAGAATTACAACATGCTATACAATGTTCCTTCTCTCAAGACTCAGACATATAACAAAAATTCAATTATATTCAAAAGATTTACAATATTACAATAGACTTAGAGAAATATCTATAGTAAGGACTTAATGAATCTCTTCTAAAACATCTATATAGCCCCATTTATGATATCACTACTTCCTTTTATATCTTTTGTTACTTGGGATCTCTGTCTCTTTCTGCTCTGCTCCACTTGCTCGATTGACAGAATTTCTTTGCATGCTTCTAGCACCTTCCTATAGTCCATGTAGCCTTCAAGAATTGAGGAAATATTAACTACCCTGCCAACTCATATTTTTTCATCTCCATGATACCTTGTGTTGTTGGCAGTAATCATTCGGGAGGATTTCTTGACGATTCTTTTCTTCATTCTAGCGTGCCTATTCTTTATTTTTTATGTGCATAAAAAATGTGACCAGTGTGTATTCAATAATATTTAAGGCATGGTGTGCACTTTAAAAACTCTATATAATGTGTTCCCTTTGTCATTCCTCATGCATTACCTTAGGTGCATGCAAAACCTCAAAATGAGTGCACACAACTTTTTTTGTGTGTGCACGCAAAACTGAACCCAAAACTTTGGGTTCCAACAACCCCCCACCACTATTACTTTGCTTGTCCTTGAGGAAAATGATTTATCGAATAACCACAGCAGTGAATGAAATAGTGATTTTGACTTCCTCCAAAAATTCCTTAAGTCGAGCTCATTCAAATGACCCTAGAGATCCTTTTTAAGCTAAATAGCTCCCTCATCGTCTATGGATGTGACCTGAGAGGTGGTCAAGTATGTGATGTTGATTTTCTATGTATCTTCATACAGACACAACTGGTCAATTTCCACATGGGAGGTAGAAGTGTAGGCTCAACTAGTTCTGGTAGGATCCATTGGCTAACCATCTCGTCGATATTTATGGTAGAGTTGTCTAGTATGTTCTCAATTGGGTTTGGGAACAAGCCTGCAGGGAACATATCATTGTGGGATTTTGAGTTTCACCTACCCTTCCTAGTACATAATTGGGGAAATAGGGATATAAGGTGTTTCTTGGGTAGCTGAGAGAGGGAATTCATATATTGACCACATGCTTTGTACCATTTCTTAGTTATCCATCACCTTTCGCAAGCACATGTGTATTGACGAATGTCAACATATGGTCAAAATATTCTCACATGGATGCTCCAAAACTTCCCATTCATTATAAGGCTCCTTATGCACAACCCACCAATGCATAGGAATTCCTATGAGTATTGTGTCAACTATGTGATCCCTATGATGCTCGGGAATGTGTTGTATCAATGCAATAAATGTGTCCATGTGTTCTGATCAATCGTAACAATATGATCCAAATTATTTCCCGCGCTCCTCTATAGATATATGCATGCACCTCCTTGTTGATACTTCATATAGATTGTTTTTCCATCGATCCATAACATCCTCAAAATCTGTGTCATAAGACTTAACACTTCTCCAAATTAATTCACTTTCCACGGTGCGGTTGATTTAGTATTCCTTACATCCTATGATCTTATAGATACTTTTAATGACTAAGCTTCGTGCATCCTCATCCACGGGCTCATTATACCGGTCACCTTCACATGGATCTAGTGGTGTGACCACACGTAGGGTATCTGTTTCAAAGGACATCTACCTCTTCTTCAAGTTCAACACCACATTATTATCAAAGGCCCATTCAATGCCCAGTAATGCAAGAGATGGATCAAACTCATCCATAATCTATATGACCTCAAATTCAGCCTATGTTTTTATTCCTTCTATTTTCTCTTCCACCTTCTCCAGACAACCTACTGGGTAGATCTTATATTAATTGGCCAAGAGGACCTAGATGGGAGACCAGACTAGCTTTGGTTTACCCATTACCTCCCAATATTTCTTCGAAAAAATATTCATGTCAAAATCTAGTTATAACAATATTCAATCCATGTCATATCCACCAAGTTATGCTATCATATTAAATTCTCAGTTAGTGTGCTTTTTCTTGCTGACTTGACATACATCTCTTTATGGCAGCAAGGCAGATATGGCTTCCTCCCCTCCTATTCCTTCATGCAATAATCTAACATCTTAGTCAATTTAATTACATCTTCAAGATCATTTAGCAGTCGAAAACAACAATACAAGAAAGAAATTACCTGGTATTCAAATTCTTCCTTGCGACCCAGTTCATATAAGACTTTTGCATGTGCTATGAATTACAATTCCTCCTAACACTATTCTTCATATTCTTTCTTCTCGACATGTCGTATCTCAGTCTATCTATGATCCTCATTTATTGACCATTGCATCACACAATGTACTTTTTTTCACACGTGGGGCTCCTCCAATGATCTTTGTGTCACAGACTGTAATTCCTCACTCATGTGAGCTTCTTCCAATGACCTCTACGTCACATATTGTACCTGTTCACAAATTTGAGCTTCTTTCAGTGACCTTTGTGTCTCCCTCTGCACTTATTCCTAGATATGACCCTCCTCAAGTGACTTATGATTTGCATGTTGCATATCTTCACATTCTCTTTCTTCTTCCAATTCTCTCTTCGCATCACACAAAAACTTCTTTTGTTGGGAAACATCAAACCTTAGAGGGGGATGAGGTGCCTTCCTTATATTTTCATCTGACTTTTGACTTAAACCTTCACCATGCTCTAAGTTTCCTCCTGCCTTTTCTCCTCCTTGGGTTACTACTTGAACATCAGCCTCCTCATTCTTCTTCTTATTCTTGTGTGGATCTACATGCACCGTGTTGCAATTGGTAATTATTTCCTCCCACTTTTTCAACAAGTCAA